>BJBW01013916.1:0-28481 GCA_004320125.1 Scolopax mira | reverse complement strand
AGGGCACATTGCTGGTTCATGGGCATCCTGTTGTCCACAAGAAATCACAGGTCTTTTTTCTCAGAGCTGCTCTCCAGCAGGTCAGCCCCCAACCTGTACTGATGCAGGGGGTTATTCCTCCCCAGGTGTAGCACCCTACACTTGCCCTTCTTAAATTTCTTTTTCTCAACCTGTCTCTCCAGCCTGTCCACGTCTCACTGGATGGTGGCACAGCCTTCTGGGGTGTCAGCCACCTGTCCTAGTTTTGTGTCATCAGCAAACTTGCTGAGGGTACATTCCATCCCTTCGTCCAGGTCATTGATGAATATATGGAAGAGGATTGGACCCAGTACTGACCCCTGGGGAACACCACTTGTCCAGCTGGATTCTGTGTCCCTAATTACAACCCTCTGGGTCCTATCTTTTAGCCAGTTTTCAAGCCACTTAATTTTCCATTCATCTAACCCACACTTCCTAAGCTTACCTATGAGGATGCGGTGGGAAACAGTGTCAAAAGTCTTGCTTAAGTCAAGGTAGACAACATCCACTGCCCTCTTCTCATCTATCCAACTAGTCATGACATCATAGAAAGCTATCACGTTAGTCTGAAATTACTTCCCCTTGGTAAATCCATGTTGACTATTTCTGATAGCCTTCTTTTCCTCCATATGCTCCAGCTGAGACTGCAGATTTTAAGTCTGATTTTTAGAAAAATTTTTACGTGGAAGGAAGAATATAAGAAAGGGAGCATGGAGACTGAAGAAAGTTTGTGGATGAGTAACAATGAGGACAAATCAATAGGAGTTTGGAAAGAATGTGGGCGAATGTGATGAAAGATAACCTACAATAGAGGGGAAAATGACACAGTGAAAAACAGAAGGAAAAATGGATACAATGATGCATTTCAGGAGTAGAAAAATGGAAGGTGTATTAGCTTTAAATTTCCTTAAAGGTTTTTCCATATAGCAATGTAAATTACAAAAAGAACAGATTGGCTAAACTGCCTTCTGTGCAACTGAACACTCATGTGATAAATCCCAAGGAAAGTAAAAATGGTATTTGATGCTTTTATACTACCATATGGTTATCTCTTTGGGAGGAGAGAGGGTGTAATAGAAATGGGAAACAAAACTTCCTTTACGTTTTGACTATTGTTTATTGGTAATCAACCAGTACTTTCTCAGAGCAATGAAAGTGGTGGATAACAAACCAAAGACCTTTCACTACTTGTCGGCACAGTCTGATTTCAGCATGGTTTTTCCGTAAGCACATTAGTCTGTGTTGCTGCTACTTGTGCCACTTGCTACTCAGCCTCCTGATCTACCCCTGACTGTACTTCTGACAACAGCAGATACCCACCACTTTTTTCTGGGTTGCCTTTGATTGTTGCCCTGGCATTTTTGCTCTGATCCCAGGGATATGTGAAGTCTATACTTCTTGGTGAGTAGGAAGGATATTCCTCCTCTGCTCAACTCATTACAAATTTTAATGCGTTGTCTGCTGTAGCAAAAACTTGCCAGTTGTACCAGTTGTACCTTGTTGTCTGTTACACCAGGTAGACCTACTTCAACAGCTGGGGTTCAGACACTCAGTGCTATAATATTGACAGTAAGTCAAGCCTTTTTATGGGAAAGGTTGATGAGAATGTTTGGGGTGATATTGTGAAGTTGATGTTCTTTGCTTTGGTATGTAGAAGCCTAAAATAGTTACTGTCATGCAAATACTTAATAATATTTATGTGCAGCAAACACTGTATAATTTGAATTCTGTTAGGCTCCAGTTATTTCAGAAAATTGTCATCTTGTCCCTCATACCCCTCAGCTTAATTTTTTCTATTTTAATGAGTTGCAGCTACATCAGAGAACGTCCTCCATCTCATTGGTTTTTTTTCATCTTTTGGTACAGTGAGGAGCAAACTACTGTTATCTGAAAGTCTCTTAAAGCCAAATTGATTTATTTTCTTACTATTACATGAAGTAGCTTCAGTTTTTATGTATTAGTAGCTGCTACATCTGTGGCCAAACTTGTATTCTTACATTGCCTATTTATTTGCTAATGTACAGATCCTTTTGAACACTTTAGTACTCAAGACATCATGTGGATTTTGAATGCACCCTGGAAGATTTTGATTCCATAAATGAAATGTTAATATGATAACCTGAGATAGATATAGACCTGTTTCTACTTTTTTCATGGAATTTAAAAGGGAGTCTGTTTTCAGTTTCTTCAGATCAGCTCATTTGCATTACAAAAGATAAGTACCACTTGGCATGACTGGACTCAAAAATAGATACTAAAATAATAACTTTATAATAACGATTGAAATTCTTAACACCTGCAGTGAGAGGTGCTTTCCTCCAACAAACTGAAACAGAAATAAAAGCTGTCTGCAATGTCATGTGTAGCCTTGAAAGCATGAGAGTATAAGTATCTTCAGTTCACTTATCACCTAATTTTTTTAATAGCTTTATCTTACCAAATGAAAGGTGAACAGTCAAATTAGTTTACCTTCTTGGAGGTGTGTATTTGACTACTATTTGGCACGAGTGGAAGTGAATATAAAGAACAGAACTGGAAAGGAATGAAGGTTTAGGAAGCATACGTATGTATGTACACATATATATGTATGTGTGTGTAGATAACAAGAACTCAGATAATTTATCTATATTGTTTTTAAGGTTTTGATCATTGGAACTATATTTAAGTAGAAACTTCTTAAAGAAAAATGATCACGATTGATGTATTACCACATGTAGCTTCCACTGCCTATACTATACATGAGCAAAAAGACATCAAACCTCAGTACTTGTGAGCAAATCCAAGGACCTTTTCTGAAGGATAAAATTAAACACGTTGAAGCCTTATCTTTCTGATGTATAGCAAATCATTCCAACAGATATACTCTAGTGAAAAAATATCTTTCTATACCAGAAGGCCTTGAATAACTTTGCATCTCTAAATCCTATTAACACTGACCTGTGAATGAAACTGCTGCATACTGGCTGATGAATGTTGTGTTGCTTATAAACTTATATCGACTCACTTATAAAATGGTTTATTTGGGAAAATACCTCTGAATTTAACAACCTGAGGTAATATTCCCATGAAAAAGGTTCCCAAGACAGTATACGGAACTAAAATACTGAATTGCAGAAAGAAATAAATCCCAAATCTGTTTTCTTTATTCCCTTTATCGGTGATGTTTTCTCACTTTTTTCCTATTTGTCGTCTTGCAGTGACCTAAGAGACATTCAAAGGTACATGGTTTAGGCTAGAGCTAGACATTTTCAACAGATGCATTGAAGCGGAAGAAAAAATAGGCAAATTGGGGTTTTGGGTGAAGAAAGTAGTACCAGTGGAGGTCTCTTTTCATTTCATTGGCACAGATCTATGGCTGAAGGGTTTGAGGGAGGCTTCTTGGAAATGTCACATGAGACTCATGGTACAGAAGGAATGGAAAGAGACAGAGAAGTTGTGCAGTGGGAGAAAGAAGCAAAGAGAGGGGAGTTGAATGGAGAAATAACTTTAAAAAGTTAATTTGTTTCTTCAAACATTTTAATTTATTTTCTAATTTATTCTTTAAAAAGCTTGTTTATTATTATGGTTATCTGATTAGATTTGGCAAGAGAAGTGGCATTTCCTTTTTAAATGGCATTCCTTCATGGTTTCAATTTACATCCAAACCATTTTGTAAGTGTTGCTTACCAGTTGTAATACGTATTGCACTGGTTCTTGTGTGGTGTGAACTCATAAGAGGTTTCAAAGTTTGTGACAGACTGTCTTGCCTGCCCCATGTTCCTTGTGTGTAAATTTTTGATGATTGTAAGTGTTCCATAGTTTTATAAATTATTTGTTTGTTATTAGTTTCATATTTTCTGTGCTGCATTATGAAAGATTTTGTGCAGTATTAAAGATTTAACAAACTGTTCTTAAATACAGCCCACATAGAAAGGAATATATTTGAATTTGCATGGATTTGTTTATTGCATCCAGTTTGAAAGAACTCAACAAGCCACACCAAAAAGACTGTGTTAAAACATGAAATAACTAAATTCTATGGGGCATTAATAAAATTTATTGCCTTGCAGTAGCACATTTTGATAGGAGGAGAAAACTGAGGTGACAAGAATAGCTCAAGAAAGAGGATGTTAGAGTAGTTCTTCATATGCTGGGTCACAACAGGCTTTTATCTGTACAGCCTCACAGAAACATTTCTCAGGCTAAGCTGAACTTGTGTTTATTTAACTTTACTGTGGAACTTCTTCCTGCTCTGAATTTGTCAATAAAATCTGGTTTTATTTAAGATAAATTGTGTATGTCTTGGATTCAACAAACAAACAAACCCTCTACTTTTTCATTTGGTGGAGTGAGTAGGACTCAGGCAGTTAATAATGTCCTTGTGGTTGGGTTGTTCATGGGAGAAGTTTATGAGAGTTTCCCTGGATATGACCATGGACTCCCAAGAGTTATTATCAACAAAGGAGAAGGTAATAATAGAAATATTGAATGCATCACTTACAAAGAAAATATATGTCTGTTAGGTGGCTTTAGTCCAAGTTAAATTTGACTTTGCAATATGGAATGTTCTGGATCATGTTGGGAGTAGGAAATGTATCATCAATGTGCTGTTTTAGTTTCCATATAACAACTTCACCTTTCCGGTAGGTTATGGTTTCTACTTTTCACTCAGTAAGAAACAGACTTTATGTTAAGATCCTGAATATTAAATGGTGAGAGCCAATTGAACACTGTACATTTTGTAAAGTTGCTAATATTTCAATGTCAGGGCCAACTGGATTTTGACACAAAATACTTATCTTGAACCACATGACTATAGGGGAGAAAATTCAGAAAAGCTGGGTCTTGGTGGGCCATACAGCGAAGAGGTGGGGTTGCTTTAAATAGTACATGTGGAATAGTCACAAATCATATTTCTTAGATTTCTTGGGAAGAGATTATTATTATTTTTAGTCTTAAAGGTACCCTGGAGTTAAGACAAATTTGAGTTATAGAACAGCCTACAAGTCAGGATGAGATTTTCAGGGCAGTCACAGCTGCAGAAAATTCTGTCAACTTCTCCTGAGGAGAAAAATATTCATGTGATTTCAGGTTTATGTTACTTTAAGAGAGGTTAAGATTTCAGTTACCAGCCCATTTGTAACAGTAATTTTCTGTGTCAATAGTGTCTGTGTCAATAGTAACATTCACAAAATCTGTGTGCTGCCCATCTGTTAGATGGAAACCCAGCAGTGTTAGTAGAGCTGCACTTTACTTTGACACTACTTACAGTACTTGTTATGCTTGTGACAAGTCCTGTTGGACTGAGTCACGTGCAGACCCAAGTAGCCCTTAGTCTCTCTGCCTCCAATAGACTTTCCTGTCTAATTGGATAAGGCTACTGGAGAGGAGGATATCATGCACAGAGTTAATGGTATCTGGGAGAAGATTAAATTTTCCTGTTTGGTGGTGGGTTTTTTTGTTTGGTTGGTTTTTTAGGTTTGGTTAGGAAATAGTAAGTCAACTGGGGTGAAACCCTCAAAGAAGGCAAGGTTAGGTTCTGGGAAGAATACCATGCAAGAGTGCTGTTGCAGAGTATGACTGGTGAAGGAGCGGGAAAGAGATTCAGAACAAGCAGCTGAGGAGCACATTGTTGAGGAAGTCCTACCAAAATCTAGTTGCTCTACGCTCTCTGCTTTGTCAGCTTCTGTAGCTGCTCCTTCTGTCTGGGTTTTCTGGCTTGTTCTTCCCCAGCAGTTTTTCTTTAGACACTATGGCTGGGGAAAAAGCAGTACCTAAGTCCTCACACTTTGAAAATTGTGTTCTCCCTTACGTATGTGTTGATCCAGGACAGTTCAGTAAGGAGGAATTGTACATTCTGACACCTTTTTGGTTTGGTTTTTTTTTTGTCTCCCTTTATTTACAATGGGTCCTGAACCTTGCCGTTGTCTTGCCCCACTCAGGGCTGTGATGCTACAGTTTATGCATCAGTCCCAGCCTTTGGAGCTCCATTCTATTGCTTTCACCCATTATTTTTTAAAAAAGTATTCTAGACTACAAAAGCTCTAGAAATATTGAGTTGTGTTTCTTTTTCTTAAAGCAATTTATTACATACCCTGTCTCTAAATATATTTTTGCCACTTCTGCTTTTTTATGTTGCTTTGTGAATGACTCCATGAGAGAAACAAGCAAAACAGATGTAAAATAACGAAACAGGCAAGATTCAAATTGCTATCAAAGTACGTAACATAAATTAGTAGGGGCCAGACATTTCCTTAAGTATATTTTACAGTATTCCTAATTGTTCATAGTGACAATAATATTTAAAATTAAAATGCATTATGTGCATGTACTGTGGATGAAAGGATGAAAGATAGCTACATTATTGAGTTACTTTTGAGTTATCTGCTGAAGTGTATTGGCCAGTACAGCCAATCAGTCTGTCTTTTGGCTTGAAGCTTCTTTTCCCTTTAGAACTTTTAAATACTTTAACTATTCTGTCACTACTTTTTTGGGTTTTTTTTTTTTTTGATTCTTACAAATTCTTTCTTAGAAGTTGTGCCTTAGCACAGTATAATCTTTTGTAGTACTATGCTGACTTTGTACATTTCTGTACTGTGCAGGAGTTCTGAAGCACATGATAAACTACTGTGTTTTTTCTGTGTCTTTTTTACTTTTCTGTGTAAATGGAGATATACAATTATGTATGTAACCTGTCCACTGAAGTATGTAATAATTGATATGATAGTTGAATTCAGACCAGTTACTTAACAAAGGTATAACCACCTATTCCTGTGGTCACTTTGAACTTGAATGTGAGAGAGCCTGACTTAAAATCAAGTGAGTACATAACCGAATGTAGGTATGAATTACTGCAGATCTTGTACCTGTAGAAGTATACCCATCTCTTAACAACAAGTTCTGTTGATTAAAATTTTATATCCTGTGTTTGATATTAGTTCAGATGTTGTTATTTGCTGTTGCATGTCTGATTGTTGCTAATATAGCTCAGCAGCCATGATATTTTTACAGGGAATTTCTTTTTATGGCAAATTATAGAGGAAAAACCAGAAATACAGTTGTGCTTAAGGTTGACCAGGACACAGACAGTTTGCTGAAAATAAAGAAGCGAAGTACATTACAAGTTCTGAAATATAAAGATATGTGTGTGGGGATCAGCAAAGTAATAGTATGTTATTACTGCAGATTCATGAGGTCTTATATTCTGTCAAAATAGTCATTAAAGAAATGAAAAAGAAAGGGAAAAATAGTACAGAATGCTTTCATGTTTGTCGTAGAAACAAGAGAGTCAAAATAGTGCATGAAGCAAGGCAAATTGGCAGTATTTTTTGGCAGCAAATTGCCAGAAATTTGCTCTTATGTAAGATGAAATATAGGAAAATAGAAGGAATATTCTCAGTAAAACTAGTGACCATGAACACCTTCTGTACGTTGTGGTATAATATGCCGCTGTGTATGTATATGGATTTTCTAATGGTAAGTGAAAATTGGTATTTTTGTGCCTTAAAGATGAGTAAATGAAAAAAGGTAGAATAGCAAATTTTCTGAATGAGGTGTAGACATACTTGGGCTATGGAGAAGCCACTCCTGCTAATTATTGCCATGTAAGTGTAGAACTGCTTGAGTAGGGACTGCGTAAAGAAGGAAGTGTGCTGCTTATCATGCCTTATTACAGATGAGAGCTTTTGCCTTTGCATGTTTCCTGTAATAAACCTTTGAAAAATGTTAGAAGAAACACTGGAATAAGCAGGTGATGGATGGATAATCAGGTGTTTACTCCGCAGGGAGTTTAAAAGACCTTACTATATAGGCCTGTCAGTTGATTGAACCTTCTGAAATGGGTTATGGCAGAAGTAACATTCAGCATTAGCAAGGCCCTTGCTGGTAGTAAGGGTGGCTGTACAAGACAGTTTAGAGCTGCAATTCTGAAAAGAGAGACAGACTTCTGAGGTTTCAGTGGTTGTGAAAATCAAGATGGCATGCATAGTGATGAACTATGAAAAACAGACTACTGATTTAAGGTAAGAAAATAATAAAGCTTGTCTTTACTGCTGTGAAGTCACATAAAGAATGCACAATGTTTTACTGGAAGCAATTGTTAAAAGTTAAACTGAATAATTTTTTTTCATGACTTTATCTTTGAGAAATTAGTGGAGAAGTGCATTTTCTGCATAGAAAACATGGTATGTGTTGTTAATATTAGGATTGTTTTAATTGTACTTTTAAAGTTTTAGTAATGGTTACAGTCCTGCAGATTCTTCCTCTTCAGTTGTTAATATGCCAACCCTTATGCTTCTTGTTCTGAGGCACTGCCTGAATTTGTGCCAGTGCAGTTGTAATTTTACCCAATCTTCATCTGTTTCCTTATTTGTTTAAGGTTAATGTCTACCTAAACATTTAGTCATCAGTGATATTTTCTGATTATATTTTTTTATAGTGGCGAACTTACCATGTTAATGAGTGATAGAACTAGAGCTTGATGTCTCCCAGTAAGGTGAGGAACATCAGATAGCAGCAGTGGAGTTTTCCTGTATCACGATGTACATGTGGAAGGGCAGCTTAGTAGCTGTAACTCATGTCCTTGTTGCTGGAGCTTTCAGTGACGGTGTATCAATATGGATGTTGCTTTTGGGGCACATGTCAGATGAATGTTGTTTTAAAATCTTTTCAAATAAAAAATGGAAGCTTCTGTCCTGGTAACTGCAGCTGGATGAAGAGAATCATTGGTTCTATTAAGATAGTTTATGAAAAATGTGTAGGTTTTTAATCCACAGATGTTTTTAACTGTAATAGTCCATTTAAACCTGTAGACTTACTTTAATTTCATGTGGTTTTGGACATCATAAACAGAACAGACAAGTAATTGCAAAAGTGACTTTGTTATGGTTTCTTTTGACTCATGATGGTGGTTGTTGTTGTCGTTTAGGAAACCTGAATTGACTGACTCTGCCTCTCTGCTAGAGACTTTCAAGTTTCTTGAAAATGCAGCTGCAGACTTCAGCGATGAAGAAGATGAGGAAGATCTTGAAGGACGAGAGAAAACAATCATTGATACCGCAACAGTGAGTGGAAAAAATAATTGCAAAAGTTACGAAGAACAGAAAAAGTGAGATTAATGAGATGCCTATATGCAAAGTATATGACTGTGTATGTACACGTGCAAATCCTTAATGCATCTTTATGATGGTCTGTCCAAGCATGTGTGCATAAGAGGAATTATATATGCATTTCTGAGTTTTTCCATATAAGTTAAGCTTTGTCATCTTTATTGCTTTAAGTTTACTGTGGCAGATTAAAATTTTTTAAATTGTTTCTACTATTACGTACTGCCTAGTATTATTAACATATATTGGATACAATACTTAAGGTAGCAGATGCCCTTTTTTGTACAATTTTCAGATTAATAGGAAGGCTTTATTTGTAATGTTGCATGTCAAAAATGCATTGTTTCTTGAATATTTATATAGATCTGTTGATATTTAAAATTATTTGGAGAAGTTTATGCTTGAAGGGTGCAGAACTGAAATGCCATGTTTCTCTTTAAATAGTTGTGGAAGGAAGAAAAATTTAACTGGAAAGCTCTAAAATGTGGTTAATAAACTTTTTTGTTTGTTTATTCAGCCAAATGCCTGAAACTCCCTTATGACGTATGCTTTGCTATATGCTATATTATGATTACATAAAGTAGATACATACAATCAGTACTCAATTTTATCCTCTTTTCCAAATTAATATTTATTCAGTGTGTTGTGTTTTCTAACATCTGAAGCAGAAGAGTGTTGTGATGGATGTCTTGTTTCCATTTTCATGAATGAACACTTTAGAAACCGTTAGTTTTAAAGAGTTTTTAAAGAGAATCTTTGTAAACTTGTCCCTGTCATCCATGGGTTGTGAACTAATGTCTGAGACTGTTCTGTAAAATCATCTGTAATACAGTATGTTCAGGAAATCTGCCAAAGGAATGAAGCTTGAAGTTTAGAATTGTTTCAGGTTTTGAAATTAGTTCATGGTATTTAGAGAAAATGGTCATTCATCCTCATGAACTGTGGAATCTGGCCTATGTATTGGAAGTTTTTTCAGGCTGACCCATAGCAGGGTTCCAAGTCAAAATACTGTGATGAATATAATTTTTCCTTTTCTGTAGGAGTAAAATTTATATTATGGGTTTCATGTATCATGGCATGAGGTGACCTGTTAGTCAAATAACTGTAAAGCATCTAGTACATTTTGATAAGTGAGGGAGAAGCAAATTTACTGCAGAAAGCATATGATGATCCTTCATTAAAATGTGGGGTTTTTCTTTTTGAAAAATTGGTAAGGTTTTTTTACCAAATTTTGCTTTTGAATTTGAAAGGGAAATGCAGTTTAAAATGGAAGTACTATGTTTAAATAACATAAGTAATGTCTGAGGAAATATTCAAGGTAGAATGATTTTTGCCAAATCTAAGCAAATTAGCTCTTGTTGGTCGGTTGTGGTTGTTGGGTTTTTTTCCTAGACTTGTCTTTTGGTCCACATGTAGTGTGACTTCAGAGGTGAGAGTTGAAAAGACTATTTTCAGAGAAGCAGAGTGAGTTTGGTTTTCCTGAAGTCCTTTCTACAGCATTTGTAGGTTGTGGGTTTTGTGTGGGTTTGTTTTGGTTTTTTTAAAATCTTTAAGAGAAAGTTTGTACCTTTTCTGTTATTAAAAAAAACTAGTAGTGATCTAGAACATTATCAAGCGATGATTATTAGTAGACACAGGACAAATTTCATTTTGACTTAGAAATTTGCTTATTAATGTATGCTTTTCTGACTTCCTCTGTAACTTCCTGTTAAGATTTCACATAGAAGACAGCACTGCTCAGTACGAAGATGTGCATGTAATTTAATTCATCTTTTTTGTCTCCTTCCCGACTTTTCAGATTGTAAGGAAAAGAGTGCTGTCTGACAGCAGTGAAGACAGAGATACAGAAGAAGCTTTGAAAGAATTTGACTTTTTAGTTACCTCAGATGAAGGTGATGGGGAATCGAGAAGTTCAGGAGATGGAACAGATTGGGGTAAGGCTTGTACCAGGAGAAAAAAGGTTGTACTAAGAATATATTGTGATTTCTTGATTGACTGAGATCTGTCACAATCACAGCACCTTTTGAGTGTTCCTGCAATAAATAATTGGCAGAGTGAAGTCCTCTTGATGTAATATTCTCATTTTTCTGTATACTGCTTTATCATAAGGATTCTTCAAGTTTTATGCATTTAGTTATTGTCTTTTTCCCTTTAATAATAAGGCAGAGAGAGTTTAAATTTTTTGTGTGGAATTTCAATGTGTTTTCCCCATGCCCTCTGCTAATGGATCACTCTGATAAATCTGTATTTTACAATTATGAACATGAAAGTTATTTCGTCCTCTTTGCCTTCTCCCATTTTGATACAGAGAGTAACATAAGTCATAAAGACTGACGTAGTTGTACTCTCATTGTGTGTTAGCACTTGGGCAATATGAACTATTCAATTGCTCAAATTTTCTTTTTTGATCTATTAGAAGAATATATCTTTAAGCCACAAAGTAAGAGTGACATTTCACAAGCTGTTCTCTGTCCTTTTGAGGTTCATGTCCTGCAACCCAGAATGCCAGCATCCACTTTACCTTGATATAATTATTCCACATAAGCCCACTGCATAGGGAAGGAAAGAAGGAAGAGAAATGGCTAAATATTTTGATGGGGAGTTGTTTCCTCCTTAAGCTGCTCTGGAAAGTCTTAGGCATAACTGGGCACAGAGGGAAGATGGAATGAGAAGTAATTGAGCTCTATAATGGAACTGAAACCTTGACAGACGGACAAGCTATGGTAGCTGTGGCTCCTTTGTGAGCTAATTGCTCTGAGATGCTGTATTTCACTGGAGCCATGTCCAGCTCATGGCTGGACTCCAAATTATTGTTCAGTGAGGTGTAGCCTCTGCTTAAGAGGATGCATCTCAATATCATTAAATACAGCAGTCAATATTCTGTTCACCAAACAAATTTAGGAATGTTACTCTCTTTTTATGATAAATATTTTTGTTAGGTTGTTCTGATACTTCTATTTAGTACTAAAATTGTATCCATTTATGCTGACAAGTATAGCTATTGCTTGTGTTACCAAAAAGTTAGTATGGTGACAAGAACTCTTTTGTTTTCAAATTCACACTTCTGGTTTATTTTTACTTTCTTTGATGACAGCTGAATACAAATGAGCAAAAGTCTAACATTAAAAAGAAATTGTCATGAAAAGTAGTAGTTCTATTTCTAGAAATACTGAGGGGTTTTTTGAGTTGTAGATGTTCGTATTTTTCAATTACTTGTTTCTCAACCTGTGTTTTTTACGGTAACTTTATATAAAAATAAGTTTCAAGGAGCTGCCATTATGAATCACTTATGTTAATTTTATTTGATTGAAACTGTTAAAGGTAGCATAGAAGAGTGATCTTGTGTAGTGAGGATAGAAGTTCTTGCTTCATTTTTTGATCCCAAGCATTGCTGCCCAGTTATAGTAATCTGTTGCACCCATTTGGCTTGAAAGGTCCTCAGAAGTGTTCGGTTAATTTTTCAGCTGTAAAGCACTTGCTCAGTGGTAGTTCAGAATCCACTTGTGAAATTGAACAGAGCCTGTGGGACATGCAGGAAGCCTCCTGGGACAGTTTGTAGACAGTTAATGTATTAAGTATTTTCCTGACGATACAGTATTAATATAAATCCATGTAAACTTTGTTGGAGGAGAGCGAAAAGTATTGTCTAGGCAGGGAGGAAAAGCATAATTAAACTTGTAACCTGGTCCCAGAAGGAATACATGCTTGTTTCTCTCAACCATGATTTTCCCATGCCTTTTTTGAGTTCTTAATGCAATTTTTGGTCATTAGTGATACTTAACTGGACATATGTACTAAGAGAACGTTAATTAGCCCACTTTAAAATTAGAGTCTCTCTTCAGCTTAATACATACCTTTCTATTTTCATAGCCACTGCAAAAAGACTAGAAGGCTAATTTGAGACTTTGGGTTTCAAATTAATCTGTCACTCATGAGTACAGAATCATGACTGGAGGGCTTGAAGGAGATCATCTAGTCCAACCTCCTTCTCAGGTCCATTTGCAGAAGGTTACACTGGCCTCCTTCCTATCAAGTGTTTAATAGGAAGTTTAAGGAGTTCCCATAAGCTCTTAGGGGTAGTATTCTGGTATTTGACTGTCCTCGTGCTAAAAAGTATTTTGTCCTTTTGTGATGCAAGTCCAAGCAGAGCCTGTCTGTTTTCTCCACACCTGCCCCTTAGGTAGTTGTAGGCAGCACTAAGATGCCTCTTTTGCCATCACTGAACACACACTCTCAGCCCCTCCTTGTAGCTCATTTGCAC
This sequence comes from Scolopax mira, assembly GCA_004320125.1. Lineage (NCBI taxonomy): Eukaryota > Metazoa > Chordata > Aves > Charadriiformes > Scolopacidae > Scolopax > Scolopax mira. The sequence goes on along the minus strand of BJBW01013916.1, from coordinate 15,119 downwards.
CAGATGCCATAACTATCTTAGTGGCTCCCCTGGACTTGCTATACTATGTCAGTACAAGGTACTCAGCATTATAGTTACACAGTTTTCCAGCATGAGAGATACTACACTGGGTGCAGTACTTGAGCTGTGGTCTCACAAGTGCCAAACAGACGTTTTCCTCCTGCATCCCTTATGCTACTGGCTACATTCTTGTTAATACAGCCCAGGATGTGGTTAGTCACCTTTATTGCAAGAGTATGCTGCTGACTCCTCTTCAATTTGGTGTTGATGGAGGCTCCCTGAGTCTTTTTCAGCATAGTTAATTTCTAACAAGCCAGTCCCCATTAACAACCCGCGTCTGGTTTTGTATCTTCTGTCCAATTGTAGTGATTCCCGTGGATTGTCATTGATAGTGTTGTGCTTCCTCTACAGACATTTAATACCCTTTTCTGCATGTTAGTCTGAGCATAAGTTTGTTATTGTTCATATTTTAAAAGGTCTAGTATAGATTATTGATGTACAAAGCAAACTGGTCTGAAAGGAATTAGTTTTTAAATAATATGGTTGAGATTTTAATGAGGAAAACAAAGCAAAAAGATAATGCATTTAAAACAATTTTGTAACTGTGATGGTCATGAGAATAAATATATATGAGGAAAAGCTGTAATACCTCCCTGCTCTCACAAATTATTTTTCTATGCTACCTCGGTACAGTCTTTCCATATATGGAAAAAATGACTTGGAGATTTGAACTTACTAACGCATTTTGTTCAAAATCTCCAAATACATACTGTTGGAAGAATACTTCTTCTCTGTATCATGTCATAGGGGAGACAATTTGAGAAAGATATTTGGAGGGTAGAGAGAGAGAAGGAGGATTTTTTTTTGCATTGGGCATGTTGAAATGTTTTGTGTAGTTTTTCAAAGACTACACAAGCCTTCCCTTTTTTGTGAAATTTCATGGCTTCAAGATTTTGTTCAAACCTTGCTGAACTGTGTACTATGTTCCAAAATAATTTAAATGTGCTGCTGCTTTGTGTAAATGTCAGCATAACACAAAGACAACGAAATGAGAATTTGAAATGTAGTGACACAACATCTGAGTTGTAAAGTTATGTTGACCAGTAACATAGCTGGTGCATCTAGATGTGATCCTTCTTTCCCTAGAGGAAACAAAAAGCTGAAAAATATGTCCTGGTTTATTATAAAGAAAACTTTGCTTACATTTATGAACAGAAATGTGCTTGGTTATAGAAATTAGGCATATGAAATCTCATCTCAATTTTTTGTCTCATATCAACTTAAGAAAAATCAAAGCAAATAGAAGTAGAATGTGAGTAGCAGTTTTACAGTTTTCACAAGCTTGGTGCTATTTCTGTCTGTTCAAAATAAGACAAATGCCATTGACAGCAGCTGTTACCTCCTTCAGTGGAGATCACTTGGTGACATTATTGAAAAAGGATGTTTCATTTGTTTCACTTTGTTTAGAAAAGGAAGACCAGTGTCTCATGCCTGAAGCTTGGAATGTCGACCAGGGAGTAATAACCAAACTCAAGGAACAATACAAAAAGGAGCGCAAGGGGAAAAAGGGGGTGAAGAGTAAGTGGAAAACATTGCACCTTAAAACCATAAATCCTACATCTTTCACACCCTTAATTCTATCTCTCTTTCAATGTTTTCCTAAAATTACTTACTCTTTTACTTTGCTGCTCCTGACTGCTTTCCTGTTCACCAGTTCTCAGGGGTTGAAATTAATGACAGTCAATCAAGTTACCTGATAAATAGTTGGATTAGATATAACTTCTTCCAACCAGGTGTTGGGTTAATTAAAAATTATTGCTTTGAGCATGGATTATATGTTTCTTATTCAGAAACTTAAATTATAAAAGACATTGGTTTAATAGTTCACACTTTAATATAGAAGACTTCAGAACCCTTTCTTAGCTGGAAACATGCCAGTTTCAGAGGAGGAGCTAAAGTCTGGTATGCAAACTAAAATAAAAAGCCCAAAACCAACAAAACAAACCAGAAACTTTGTTGAGCATCCTATTAGATGACAGAGGGAGAAAACAGGTTAATTTCTACCCCTGTTTATGCTTAACATTCACATGAAAGTCATGCTGTCATCATAATTTGTTATGCAGGGCTCGAAATAGGAAGCAACTCTGACCATCAGTTTATTTGTAAATCACAGGATTTATTAATTGAGTTTTGTACTGGTGGGACTAGTCTTTCAAAATGTTGGGTATTTTTATGCAAACAAAAAAACTGTGATCAGTATCTGAAATACAGTTTCTAGCCCTGTATTGTATTTTTGTTACATTTCTTGAAATACAAATCTGTTTTGTAAAAATCAATGTTTTTTTCATAAATAAGCTTTAAAACTTTTGAACTCAGATGAAGTGTTTAAAATGAAACACTGCCTTGACAGCTATGTTTCAAATGTCTAGTCATATCAAGAATTCATGTGTGAATGATGTAAATTAATAATATTGCATGTAGCCCAGTAGAGATTTGAGATGTATTTCTCCCTTTGTGGGAAGATGCTTATGAATTCCAAGGAAATTCTCACTTCTAAAGAGACATGCATAACGGTGGAACAGGAGTCAGATCCTCACATCGTTGAGACTTGTTTTGTAGGCTGCTGCTCAGCAGTTGTTATGTGCTGGAATTATGCTATCAAGTGCACAAAATTAAATCTCCCTTTTTTCTTTTTATTAAAAAAAGTAAGTCAGTACCATACTTTACATTTCTCAAGTAATGTTTGTGTCGTCTTTGGAATCATTTATGTTACTGGAATTTAATTGAAAGTATGATGAGAAGCTGAGCTGGCCAACTAAAGTGTTCATGTTTCACAAAATTGATTCTATATTTCTTTATAGTTAAGATAGAGAGTGCATACCAATATACGACTTCAGTGAAATTGAGTTTCATAACTTGTCTGGTATTTTAAAAATACAGACGCGCTGTGTAGTTCAGGGTAAGTAGTAGTAGGGTTAGCTTAGCAGAAATTTAATCAAGCTGTTGAAATTATATTCTTGAACAGCTTTTTATTTTGATAATAAAATGTAATATTTAATTGTTAATATAGACAGATATTATTGGAATCTGTTTTATACATTTCTGAGAAAAAATCCTGATGTAAGGCAGCACTTGAACATCCAGTGCTCCTTCATGAATATATCTAGTGCTCAGTACATTTACAGTACATTTAAAGTGATTTGGTTGGTTTGATCTTGAGAGACCAAATGGTTTGCTGCAGTACAGAAATTAAGCATCTTTCCATGGACAAACCATCACTGGAAGGGCATCGATGCAGTAAAATCAGGAAGAAACAAAGCCTATTTTCAGCTATTCATGATATTGCACGTAGTGAAGAAGAATGTGAGGAAGGAAGTCCAGGGGAAGAAGAAGGGACTAAATATCTTGACATGAAATTATACAAAGCTTGTTTCTGTGATGTTAATCTCATCATAAATGGTGTTTAGTTTAGGTGAGCTGCTACTAAGTAAAATATTGTTTCTATAAATCAGATATCATAGTAAAACAATCTTGCAAAATCCGACTTACTGTTTTCCTAAGTCAAGTGATGTTTTTTGTGACAGACAAGTTAAATACAATTTAGTTTATTACTATCATTATGGTTAGGGTGGACAAAGTAGATTTTGCAACTGCATTAGTAAATTTAAGATTTTGCAAGGCTGTAGTAACCATTCCTGTGACATAATAAGAGAATAGAATCATAGAATGGTTTTGTGAGAGAATACATACATTCTGAGTACATGTATTCTGAGTTCATGTATTCAGAGTACACTTCTGTGTTAAAGCTGCTTAAAAATAGCTGTATTATTTACTGGTCTAGGAAAAAAAAATGGACTATGGGTAAGACATTTTCCCATTCTTAATTAAACTTACAACAGGAAAAACTACCGAAGATATGTTTCAGCCTCAATCCTATATAAAACAGTCAAAACAGGGATGTGGGAAAATGATGGAGCAAAGCACAGGTAAGTGTCAAGAAGGGCATGGGTCTTCACCATATGTAGCTTCAGGAAGTAGGCCAGTGAATCCAGTTGCATTTATATTTTATTATAATTTTTTTTTTATTTTATAGTTCACGATGCTACACTACTGCACAAATAAATTTAAAATAATAATGCTGTCATAAGACTGTGCTGCACAAAGTACCTGATTCACAAATTTTAAAATATTCACAAATGTCAGCTATTGTTTTGGAAAAGTAAATATTCTAATAATCAGTGTGACTCAGTTGGGGGCATTCCTCAGCATCCCATGCAAGTAGCAGTATGAGTTTATAAAAGTGGGGTAATATGTGCATTCGCAATTCTCAGTTGCTTCTGTCACCTTCTTTTCAAGAAATTCATTTCATGCTGGCTGATTAGTTACTGCTGAAAATAGGTGCTCATTAGTTTTTCTGTGGTAATGTTATAATGCAAGGTAGGATCCATTGTTGCATGTGCTGCTGTAGTGTATTTGATATAATTAGTGCCGTCATGAGCTATGCATAAACCATTTATTTTTTTGTTTTTTTCTGGTTAGGGCCCAACAGGTCAAAGCTGCAAGATATGCTTGCAAATTTGAGAGATGTTGATGATCTCCCTTCATTGCAGCCATCTGTTGCACCTTCTTCTAGGCCCAGTAGCTCAAGGCTCATTGAACATGAGATAAACCGGACAGATGAAGGTAAGTATTGAAAAGATGTAGAAAAGGGTAGTTGTTTATAGTTACTTCTACTTAACGATTATCCTCTAAGACTTTCCATGCACTTTAAAAATACTCATTCAGCATTACAAGTTCTGTTGAGGTACAGTAAATGGCATTCCCGTTCCTTCTCTCTTATCACTATGAGTAAGGTCAAGACACCTATCGAGGTACAATCTTGGCTAAATACCTTTGAATGTGATGGAGGAAACTAATTTGGCACTGGTTGGCTTTGCAATATGAAGGTCTTAAATCACTTGCTTTTTTTGTGTTCTGGCCTAGCAGTGAAGTGTGGAACATAAGCTCTCAAGGACATACGAGCATCTGTTTTTCTTCCCATGAACATAACTTTAAATGTATGTGTATATATATGCATGTACACATACGCATATGTATATGGGGCTTTTTAAGTAAAAAGGTAGAGGCTCTGCAGGTAAACCCAAGTGGCTTGGTATAGCTTTTAAATGCATGTGTCAATTGTGCAGTGATTCATACGAAACAACTTACAACTTGGCAGTGTATTAATTTCCATAATGTGTTTAAAAGAAATTCTCGTAGCAGCTAGTCCAAGTATGGGAAGCCACACACCTTCACCTTTGCCATGAGGCATGTGGTTATCTTCATTAATATTATCTCTGAAAGTTGCTAAGTCATGTATTTGATTCAAACATTTGGATTGCTCTAATACGTGGCAAAATAAAATGAATATATGAGGCTATATTAATTTGTAAGAGATCATATCATGTGCTCTTTATTTAAATGGTAAATATGCCTTTGGAAAAATGAGCAAAACATGGGTCTCACTTAGCAGTTTTTCAGTGAGTGTGAAAAAGTAGGTTGGCCAAGTTATAATTAAGATGCATAAAAAGGCCTGGCATGTGGCATAGTTACCAAAGATCTCAGTAGTTCTATTTCCTACATGCTCAGTGATTTTTCTTTATGAAAGAAGGGGGTAACTTAGCAACACTTTGAAGAGTAGAGGAATTTTTTGTTGAATGTTTCCTTTCCAACTTTTCTCACATGTACTGAGAGCCATATTAGCAGAGCTCTGTTTTCATCTCCTTTCAGTAATGTGTTTTTTAATTCAGAGACTCAGATGGACTCTCAAAAAAAAAAAAAAAGGACAGCTGATTATTATCAATCTGAGTTCAGTATTACAAACTATTATCTGTGTAGTAATTTTTTAATAAATCTGAGATTCTGATATTTTTGGTGTACAGTTTTTTTTATTCTAGTTAACTTTTCAAACATGTTGTCCTGTATGTATTGAGTTTTGAGTGAAATATTACATTGTAAGCTCAAAAGAGAAAAAAAGAGAATGGTAGTTCAGACTTTAGGGTGAAGAAGGTAAGAGATGTTTGTGAATAAGAGGTAATAATTAAAAGACCTAATAAAATGGCAGAGCTTGAAAGGCTTTTATTTGATTGTAAAAAGTTATAGAAAGCAATCAGGACACTCTAGAAGTATGAATATGGAACAGAAAGACCATGGAAAGATTAGCTTACTTTATGCTGGGTGGACTGGAGAGGAATTATATAGCATCTGAACCTGATGTGTTTGGAAAAGGGGGAAGCAGCCTGAACAGATTTGTTGTAAACCAACCATTTGCTTGGTTTTAAGTTAGTGTTGGTGCTGTTAAACTAAATTAGACACTGCGAATGAGATGATGTTCCCTTTTTTGTTCGTTGGTAGCAACAGTGTTTGCCAAGGCTTATATATACAATGGAGCTAAAAGGGAAAATAATTTGTAATTTACTGAAAAACCCTTGTAATTTGAGACAAAAAGTGTATAATATTGAGTGAAGTCTCTTGTGTCCAGAAGATAGCACATTTTCATCTATTCAGTCCCCCTTTTGTGAGGTAGTGGCATGGAGAGCTACTGTACAGGGAAGTTGGTAAAGGCACAGCTTCTTCCAAGTAGTACCAATTGATGCAGAGCCTTATGTGATATAAGTGTGTGTACTCATCTTAGCCTCTCATTATATATGGATGAATGGTAGTGCTCCCACCTGTGGCTCTTTGAGTTTACTGTCTTGGGTCATACACACTTCAAGTGTGTTATGCTCAGAGGATACTGTTTATTGCCAAGTACAGTGATTATCTTTAGAATGCCTATTTTTTATGCAACCTTTATATCCTTTTGTCTGCAGCTACTTGAGAGATATTTAGTACTTTGTACGTGGAAAATAAGCTTTTATTAATCAATGTTGTATAAACCCATGTTTCAGGATGTTCTTTGTTTTGTTTTCTTGCAGTGGAAGCTTTAACATTCCCTCCTTCTTCAGGGAAATCTTTTATTATGGGAACAGACGAAGCCCTTGAAAATGAGCTGGGTCTTGGAGAGCTGGCAGGCCTTACAGTAGCCAATGAGGCAGATTCGCTGACCTACGATGTAAGTGGTTATTAATGGTAACTCAAGATCTTACTGTCTGCTTGCTGAAGGCAGATGCAAGTTACATGTGTGTAGACTCAGCAGAAAACATTTTCCTTTTAAAATTATGCTGCCAGAGGAAGTCACACATTTTTACCTGAGAAATCAGTTCTTCTTATACACAGCAGTCTTCAAGCTCTCTGCAAGCCTGCTCCTTCTCTCGTTTGCCAGCCAAGTCATTCAAATAGTTGAAAGTAAATGTAATTAGTAATAGTGATACAGCTGGATACATGTAACTCCAGTGACACTGGGCAAAATTAGGAGTAGCACGGCCAGCAGATTGAGAAGTTAATGTCCCCTCTTACATGGGGCTGATGAGGCCATGCCTGTAGGCAGTTTTGGGTCCCTCCACTTCAAGATGGTTGTGGAGAAACTAGCATATGACTAATGAGGACACGCTGAAGGAACTGGTCTTGTTCAGTTGCTAGGGGGCTAAGGGATGCTCAAATAGCACCCTACAGATATCGGGAGGATGCTTACAATGATGGCAGAGCCAAACTTCTCCACAGTACTAGCTGTTAAAACAAGAGGAAGAAGTGGCAAATTATGGCTAGGGAAGTTCAGATTGAGCATTAGGGGAAGAAGTGTTACGTGGGAGGTGGTACTGAAGCAAGTTACTCGGAGAAACTGTGGAATCAGTGTAGTGGGAAATGTTCAAGGCTTGAGTGGGGGAGAGCTGTATATTATTACAAAAAATATAATCTGGTTTTATTTTGGTCTGCTTCATACCTTCTTCCAGCTGCCAGATGTCAATCAGGTAGTGTTAATGGTTAGTTATTTTTTTTAAGTGTCAATTTTGAATCATAGGGGGAATGAAGTTGAAAGATTTCGTGTGAATTGGTTATTACATGTATTTGCTCTCAGGAGCTGCAGACACTTCCCTGTTTTCAGTCCCTTTCTTCCTACTGGCAATTTTGTTGTATTCTTTTCTTCTAAAACATGGCAGCATTAGCCTACCTCATTTCATGGTTTAAGTTTTTTATATGTTGCTTTGACTGTCTGTAAATTAAAGAATGGGTTTTACTTGGTAATGGAAATTATGAGTTTACGACTTTAAAAAAAGAAAATTTTCCTTTTGTGGATGAGCTTCTAGAATGTCTAACAGGATGACATTTCCCAGATTGCTAGCCAATACTCTCTTGAGTTTTATCTTTTCTTTTGGCTTTCTTTGCACATCATTGTCTTCACAAATGCTGCTTCTGGAGGGACTCTCCATCCTCTTTGCAGCCATTCTTTAAATACTGGAACATGGTGATAAGGTCTCCCCTAAACTGTCTTTTTTCAAGGTTGAACAAACCCACTTTTTGACCTGGACAAGCTAGAGAGTTAGGCTTATGCAAACATCATGAAGTTCAACAAGGCCAAGTACGAGGTCCTGCGCTTGGGTCAGCACAGTCCTCATTATCAATACAGGATGGAGGATGATGTGATAGAGAGCAGCCCTGAAGAAGAGGACTTGGGGGTACTGGTGGATACAAAACTAGACAAGAGCCAACAATGCACACTCACAGCCCAGAAGGCCAGTTGCATCTTGGGTTGCATTGAAAGAAGCCTGGCCAGCAGATCCAAAGAGGTGGTTCTCCCCCTCTACTCCGCTCTCCCCACCTGGAGTATTGTGTCCAGCTCTGGAGCCCTCAGTAAAAGAAGGACACGGACCTGTTGGAATGGGTCCAGAGGAGGGCCATGAGGATGATTAAAGGGTTGGAGTGCTTCTTCTACTAAGACAGGCTGAGAGAGTTGGGTTTTTTCAGCCTGAAGAAGCTAAGGCTCTGGGGAGACCTTATTGCGGCCTTCCAGTACCTGAAGGGGGCCTAAAAGAAAGCTGGGCCGGGACTGTTTGCAAGGGCATGTAGTGATAGGATGAGGGGCAGTGGTTCTAAACTAGTGCAGGGTAAGTTTGGATTAGACATTAGGAAGAAGTTCTTTACAATTAGGGTGGTAAGGCACTAGAACAGGTTGCCTAGAGAGGTGGTGGAGGCCCCATCCCTGGAGACATTCAAGGTCAGTCTTGATGAGCAAGCTGATCTAGATGTCCCAGCTTACTGCAGGAGGGTTGGACTGGATGACCTTTAAAGGTCTCTTCCAACCCATCACATTCTATGATTCTATTCTCTGCCAGGGGAGGTTTAGATTGGATATTAGGAAAACCTAATCAGTGTTAGATGCCTGTGTTGAGGCAAACAAATTCCTGTTCAGATATCTGTGAATACTCAGTATGTCTTGTACCTTTTTTGCTGAGACATCCTTGGCCAATCTCCAGAAAATCTGCCAGAGCTGCTAACTTTGCAGTCTTGCCCCATCCTTGCACCAGCTCCAGCGTTTGTCTGTTTCCTCATTGAGCCAAGTCAGCTCAAGAAACTGGCAAAAAAACTGAGCTGTCTCCCTGAGCAGACAGTGCATAATTACTAAGAAATATGATGAAGCTAACACTGCTGTTTGTTACAGCTCCTTTCTCGTTGTTTAAAATCTATAGAACCTCTTAATTGAAGCATATTTTTAATTACTAAATCCAGAGGTAAATTAAAACGTAAGAAAAAGCACTTTTGCTCTTCTACTGTTCTCCGCCATTCCGCAACAAAATTTAGATTCTTGAAGTGGCTTAAAACAATTGTCTCTCCTTTGCAGTTAATGAGATTAAATTACTTGTGATCATCTGTAGCTTTCAACATAATGAAATTATCAGTATTTCTCTTACAATTGTTTGTTTTCCTGATTTTTCCATAACTGCCAGCATTAGTGGTTTTGGGAAGGTTATTTTAACTCTGGCAGCATTGACTGACAAGTGATAAAAATGTGTTCAGCATTTTATGTCAACATTTGTTCAGAGGAGCAATGTTGAATAACTGTTAGGTTTTTTAAGGGCTTTATTTTTTGTTATGTCAAAAATGCATTTATTGCCAAATAATTTTGTCTCTATACATAACAGCTTATTGCTTGCCAGTTATAGTCCTAGTGTGTAGCCAAGTAATTTGTCTTTTTTTTTTTTTTTTCTGGCAAGCTTTACGTGTCTTGCGTTATTACAGAGCTTGTGTTGCCTTAGGTGAGTAAGCTAGATTGTGTTCCTTTCTGCGCTGTTGGACACTTCCCCCTTTCTCTTGTATCTTTTCAGAGATGCCGTGTCCGTGGTACTTCAGATATTCAGGGACTACAGCTTGGTTGAATCAGGCCCGGTGTTAATGAATGAGCCAGTTGGGTATAGATCAATTTTCAAATACCAAACTGAGTTCACAGCAGTATTAGTCAGGAGGGTACTTCCAGCTTTTAAATTGTGTTCCTTAACAGATGTGGAATATTTCAGATTGCAAATAATGTGTTACTGTGGATGTGACATTTCTTGTTGCCTTTGTGGAATAGGTCTATCTTTTTTTCTCATTTTGAATCGTCTGATCAGTGTTAAATGGACTATTGCTCAGGAGTAGGTTGTTAAGAAAAACAGGTGAGGTAATTTGATAGCTTCTGAAAATGCCAAACTAAATTTCCTCCTTTCCTTGTGACTTCCAGATTAATTACAAGTTTGGCTTTTTTTTTTTTTTTTTCCTAGATAGCAAACAATAAGGATGCATTGAGAAAGACTTGGAACCCCAAGTTCACATTAAGAAGTCACTTTGATGGAATAAGAGGTCTTGCTTTTCATCCGGTTGAACCAGTCTTAATAACAGCTTCAGAGGACCATACATTAAAAATGTGGAATTTACAAAAAACAGCCCCAGCAAAAAAGTAAGTTGTTTTTCTTTTTAAACACATTTTCATTTTGAAGAAAAAAAGAAATGGAATTTAAGAGCAGGAAAGCAAGGTCGTGGAGAAGGATGGAGATTAAAGAGTGTCAGAAGAAATCCATGTATGTTTGTGAAAATGAAAACCATTCACTTTTTTATATTTTCCTTGTAAATAACATGGTAAATTAATTTACTAGTTAAAGTATTTGGATGTGGCCTGATAGTGTCCTTGCATGTGTATATAAATGTATAAAAATGCATTTATATATGTGCGTAAATATGTATGCATATATATGTGTACATCTTTCAAATTTGACTGAGATGTTACTGGGTTCCTTTGTACATTACCTCATCTGAGTTGTTGGGGCTTTGCAGAAATTAAAGCAAATTCTTAATGGGGCTACCATAGTGAGTATGCCATACCTTTTAGGAGGTGGTTTTCCTGCAGTCCTAAAGTCCGGAGCAGCAGTTTTTTAAGGAGTTTGTAACTGTACTATAGCGTTAGTATAAAATGAAGGTGAAGCTCATTTCCTCAGGTAGGGATTGGGAACACTTAATGATATATTCCATGTGATACTGATGGCCCTACACTTTTTCCCCACCTTCTAGTGCGGAAAATTATTTTATTTATGCCTACCATATGGTTTGGTTGGTGTGTGAGAGTTTGTGGACTCTCTACCTCGAAGATCTTAAAACTAAAAACCAAACCAACCAACCAAATCTTGTATCTTGAAAGATTGCAAATCTGTATCTTGAAAGAATGCAAAGTATTCCTAGACATATGAAAAATGATGTTGGAGAGGAAGTTGTGGGAGAAACACTTCAAAAACTTCAGCGATGATTTTAAGATTTAGTAATTCTGTCACATTTTTGTAAAACAGTGTGTAAGATTACATACATGTTAATTTTTTTTGTACTTCATTTAGGAGTGCTTCTCTTGATGTAGAGCCAATATATACCTTCAGAGCACATAAGTGAGTATTTCCTGAGAAACATTGTCATATTATGAGAAATATATGATTTTTAAGAAGACACAGAATTTCTTTTAAAAAGTAATTTCCACCTTGTCAACTAGGGGTTTCGTGTGATGTTTTTAGTTCCCATGTTATTTAAAATATCTGCATTGTCATCTCCTTTCTGCATAGTTATTTATGTCTTATTTATGTCTAGAGCTAGGTACATCAAAGTTTTACAAAGAAGAAGTCTACAAATTATACAGATCAAATTTGATTAGGTGTTCTGTTCATCATTGAAACTCTTGCCTTTTTGTCAGATACGTGCATCTGTAGAATGAAGCTATTTGCAGTGAATTAAAATCTACTGAATTGGTTTAATGAAAGAGCCTTAGATCTTTAAAAAAGGGGGGAAAAAGCTGTTTATGCAAAATAACAAAGCCTATAGCTTAAAAGTGTGACACTTCTTATATTTCATGCCCATAATGATTAAATTATCCTGATTGTAGTATGTTACCAGATATTATGGAGGGTTTTTTTGTGGGAAGTGTTGGCATATAATCTGACACTGCAGAATTTTTGTTGTGGTCTCTGCAGCAAGTGAATGATAAGAAAAATTTGAAGATTCCCTTGACATTGCTTTTCACATAATGGAAATGTTAATAGTCAATGTTCCTTGGGGGGGTGGGGGGTGTGTTCTTCCAGTGGGCCAGTGCTCTGCGTGGTGATGAGCAGCAACGGCGAACAGTGTTACAGCGGGGGAACGGATGGGCTCATCCACGGCTGGAGTACAACCAACCCAAACATTGACCCCTATGACTCTTACGGTAGGTTGCTGTCGCACCAACCAGTGAAACGATACATTTAGTGACATGAATGTTATGTGGTTAAAATAGTATAATTTGTAGGTAGTGCTTCTCTGAAAAATTAAGAGAAAATTGAACGTTGGCTTCAAGTACTTTTGGTAATTTTTGTTTTAATACTGAATCTTGTTGATAAGACAAAATCTGTCATTTTCTTAAAAAAGACTTTGATCTCATTGCAATTTTGAGAAACAACTAGGTTGAAAAAGTCAGGACTAAACCCGATACTTGGCAAGTACAGCAAATGTTTATTTTAATGTTATCTTCTTCCACAAATCCCTGTGCACTTGAGAGGCAAAAGAAGTTATATAGCCTGAGACCAAAGCTGTTAATGTTGTCTGCAAACAGCTAAAAAAGCACAGTTTTAATAAGATTTACCAGATGTGAATGGATGTCAACCTTGTGTCTGTGTTTTAAAACATTTTTCACTTCTTGTAATTTCAGATGCAGTTTGCCAAAATGCTGGCTTAATTAGTGATTGTTTGAGAGCAAGGTTTAATACCAAAGTGTGTTTTGCCAACTTCAATACTGTCCCTTCTGCTGAAACATTGTTTTGTTCCATTAGTTGTAAACTGAATAACTCAATGCCATGTATGCTGATGAAATTCAAGCATCTTCATACAAGAAAAATTTAGACTTCTATATTGATACGACCTGATTGGTCTTGTTTGTTTTTTTTTTAATGGACTACTAGCTTTTAGTTTATTGGTCCATAAACACAGATGAAGATGCATTTATTGTCTTAATTCAAGTTTTGTTTTGAAATATGGTTTGTTCTGTTTTGTTCACAGATCCTTCTGTTCTAAGAGGTGCTTTTGTAGGCCACACAGATGCAGTATGGGGTCTGGTTTACAGTGGAGCGCACCAGCGTTTGCTGTCCTGTTCAGCAGATGGTACTATACGTCTCTGGAAAGCTACAGAAATTGCTCCAGCTCTCAATATATTTAATGATAATCAAGGTACAGAAAATTGCCCTACCTTAAAGTTCATGAGCATCACAGTTCAGACTGCCATCATTTTGGCTACTGATTAGAAATCTTTTTTGGTTTTTTTTTCTGGATTTTATAGCTTTATAAATGTTTTTGGGAAGAGTGAATTTTGGGTCCCTTCTCCTTTGACACCAGCCTACACGTAGGCAGTCAATCCCATCTAAAAGCCAACTGCTGCAGATGATCTGCTGATGTTACTGGAACCATGGAGTATAATCTATCAACTCCATAGTTCATATTCAAACTGAATTTCCATTAGGCCCTTGCCTTTGGTTTAACCAGAATAAAAAGCCCTTTCTTCCTGCAATAGAGGTTTTGGAGTAGCCAGTGCTTTGTCTCAGGCCAATGTCGCTGTGCCTTCTAGATTATGTTCCCTGTCCCCCTAACATAGGGGGTTTTGGTGGTTTTGTTTCATTTTTATTTTAATTATTAAATTAAAGGGGAAGAGGGAGTAGCCTTGCCTCACAGAGCTAGGCTCTGGGCTTTTTGTATGCCAAACTGAAATGAAACCGAGTTGCAAAATTCAAAGACTCTCCTTTGAAACTGAGTTTTCTTATGGCTTATGGAGAACCTTGAACAAATTCTCTAAAATATCATAATTTAAATCCTTTAGACAAACCATTGCAGGCTTACCAGGGTGCTGCAGATAAGCAGGTATGGCAGTGATAGTAAAGGTCGCTTTAGAAATAATATGTTTTCTTCTCACACCAATCGTTTTTTGCGTTTTTGGAGTACTTATAGATAGACTTGTGTGTCGAAAACAGACATTTCTCCCATAAATCTTAAGTTTAGAGAAAGGTGATGGTATTCCTGTGTTATCCAGATCCATGTCATATAAATGGTTTTTCAGTTTCACGTCCTTTTGCTTGATGCAATGGAGGTTTGTTTCAGAATTGCTCTTACAGTTATAGGAAGGAAAAGGGGGCAGGGAGTTCATACTTTATTAATTTCAAAGTAGATTTCCATGCAGCTGCAGCTTTTCAGGTACATCATCTTAGTAAAAAATGTTGATAAGCATATCTGAAACATAGGATTAAAATAGCGATCGTACAGGACAATGTATTTAAATTGGCATAATCTAGGTCTTAAAATGTAACATTTCTTTTCATAATCATGCCCCTCAATATTGAAGTACTTATTGGTTGGGGTTCTTTGTTTCTTTTTTTATTTTCTTTATACAACTAAATCTTCTGAAAATGTTCTCTACGTTGCTTTTTAGAAATGGGAATCCCTTCATCAGTAGATCTCGTGAGCAGTGATCCAAGCCTCATGGTAGCATCATTTAACAGTGGACACACTAGCATTTTTAACATGGAAACACGGCAACAAATTCTTACCCTGGAGTCCAATGTGGATACTAGTATGTATCAAAACTGTTATCCCTCCACCCACACAGAAATTGCTTGTTTAAGATCAATTTGTTTTTAAGAAAACAAATCGTATGAGGAGCGGCTGAGGGAGTTGGG
>BJBW01013915.1:0-20769 GCA_004320125.1 Scolopax mira | reverse complement strand
TGTCAAGCAGACTCTTGAAAAGACCAAAGCCTGCCCTCCCCAAGCCCATGATGGCAGTCCTGCTGGCTCCCCTTCTCGCTTCCCTGAGAATCAAGAACTCTATCATTTCGTGATCGCTGCACCCCAGGTGGCCTCCAACTGTTAAACCTCCCACAAGATCCTCTCTGTTTACAAACAGCAGATCCCTAGTTGGCTCACTCACCAGCTGTGTCAGGAAGTTATCCCCGACACACCCCAGAAACCTTCTAGACTGTTCCCTCTCAGCTGTATGGTGTGCCCAGCTGATATCACTTACCAGTTTAGCTAGGATTGAGCCTCAGAAGTTTTTTTGCCACATCCTAAACTGAACAGATTTTTTTATGGTATTCTGACAAGGTACAAATACAGGAATCAAATCAAGCAAAAATTGTAAAAAAGTAATACAAGAAATAAAATCAAATACTGTAAGAGCTGCAACTTGAACTGGGGGAATAGATAGGAGTCTCTTTTGTACTTGTCTAAGAATGAAATAAATACTATCTTGCAATTTGTGTGGCAATGTACTGGAGAAAAATAGAGAAGGTAATCTTTAACTCAGAATGATAAGATTTCTGACCTCATTTCTTCAAATGCTTGTTGTTCACAGTCTTGGAGCTATTGTTATTTTTGTAATGCAAATGTGAATGAGGTAAAATCTTATTTCATTCCATTACTACTTTCTCACTGCTCGCCTGAAAACATGTTGAAAATCTGAACTCCCACATGAAGGCCCCAGTATTGCAGAGTACTTCCTCAGGTGCCAGGCTTTAAACACAGGTAAGTACTATTGGCTTTAACACCTAAAGGTGTTAAATTGTATCTCTCTTATCAATGGTAAATTGAGAGATTTTTGACCCCTGTTACCAACTTCATACTACTGTGGGATTCTACTTTGTGTTCTTCACAGAAGACTTTCTAGCATCTATATAGAAGCATGGCATAGCCTATAAATTGTAGCTTGAAGTGGGATTTTTTGTTTGTTTACCTATTTTCCACTAAGCTTTGAAAGAAAAGGAACATATGGACACTATATATAGGAATTATTTCTCTCAAAATGAAGTGGAATTACCTGTGGGACTCAACAAAGCAGCTGTTTAGAGATCACACTAGTTTTTGAACAAGAAATGAAAAACAAGATTTCAGGATCAGTGTGCAGATCAGCAACATCTGTGTTTAATACAACAATCTACCATTGCTCTGCTTTTGCAAAAGCACGGGATTCAGTTTAAACCTTTAGGATTTAAAACTAATCAAATTAAAGATCAACCCAGGGACCAATACTTTAAAGATGAACTCTGATGCCATCCTCTAATAGAATGTCATTACAGTTGAGAGGAAAGAGTGAGGCACACTCTGTTGTCATGGTTCTTTTCTCTTTTTCCAAAGGCTGTGTAAATGACAGTGAAACTTATGTTCAGGCATTGCTGAACAGGCTGCTTAAACAGTTCTGGGGGGATATGTCAAGCTATTGTGCTTACCACTTTGGCAATCAGTGAAGTCAGAGCTAAATAAAAAGATCAGGTTAGTATAATGCTTCTGTCATATTCCAAGAGAAAAAAAGTGCCAGTAAGAGTGTATGGTTTGGTGGCTTGAATCCTTCTGATGCTCTTATTGTAAAACCTATGCTCATGTATCCCTCCTTGTAATGATCAGTGAAGTCAAAGCCCTTCATTTCCAACTTCAGGAAGATTTGGGTTTTTTTTCATTTAGAAGCATTGGCCATCAGACCTTTTTCCAAAAGAAGCAGGAGAAACATGAATGTGGCAGTCATCCTTGGGTGGGATGGATCAAGTAATTTAAAACTCTGATTAGCATTTCAGGGACTTCCAGCAATTATTTTTTTTACTGTTTTCTCATCTATTTTCATCTAAATATTTTAAATTATTATTTAAAATATTTAATCAGAATATTTAAAAGTAATTTTTAAAGAGCTTCCTGAATGAAGACATCAAGAGTTACAGAGCTTAGCTGCTATTTCTACCTGCCTTTTTGTCTAAAGACTTGTCTGTGAATGGATATTTCTGTAATGAATCTGAAGTGATTGATGATCACAGTGCCCACAAGATCTAATTGTGGCAACAGCTGAGAAGGTAAGCTTAAGCATCATGGAATATTTTAAAGAATGGTCACAAATCTCATCATTGATCAAGCTATAAAAAAGCAAGCAAAGCTGATGGTTAGATTTCACCATGGCAGTTAATCCTGGCCTCACTGATTGTTGTCTGTGCTACCAGCTGGAACAAGGTAGCTGTAGCCTTCTCGTAGGATCTGTCTTGTGAATAACTCTACAACATTAGGAAGTATGAAATAATTTTTCTATTTGATTTTCCATTAGGCATGGATTTCAAATCAAACAACAGAAAAAATGTAAGAAGGTTTGCACAGAAAGCAGTATGTTTCAAGTCCCTGTTAGGAGAACTATGATCCCTAATATAGCCCAAATCTGGTGCAGCATCTATTTCTGTACGCTTTGTCTGCTTTAGCCAGCTAATTTGGAAGAAATACCTATTATTTACGTATGAAGAAGACAGAACCTGTAAGAGAGCATAAAAAAGTCCATTTTGATTAAGTCAACTGATGCAGAACAAAATTTTGGTAGCTATGTTGTTTCATAGAGAAAGATCTATTTAACTATCTGGATATTAAAAGATGCATTTTAAATATTTAATTATACCATTAAGTCTTATTAACATTATGTTTTTATTTTTAATTTAAAAAATTCCCAAGTCTTTCATCTTGACAAGGCTGTGTATTTGTCTTAATAAACATTCTGTGAATGTTTAATATTAAAAAATAAAATATACATATATTTTATGTATATTTAAGAGTTTTATGGATATAACATTGAAGTTGTTATTTTGTGTACTAGCTAATGTATAGTTTCTCTACAAGCTAAACAGTTCATTACTGTTTGTACAAAACCTGGTTATGATGGTGACTTTGGCATCTGCTTTGCAGTTATCTGAGGGTGTTGAGGCGTTTTGCATTCATGAATAAATATTATTTGGGAGTTAAGAAAAAGTGATTCGCACTGAGAATTTCATAAGAATGTCTTCCCTTAGAATCAAGCTTATAAAAGAGGGTGTCTGAAGCAAAGAAAGTGGAATTTCTGTATGTGGATGGGAACTTCCATCTAGGGATGGTTCAGCAATAGTATATAAATATAACAGCACGCCTGAATATTCTTTGCTGCTTCTCAAAAGAGTATCACTCTATGGCATTGTTGAAAGACAGTTTTCACAAGAGCTGGAGAGAGGCAGTTTGAGAGGTGTGCCATTCCATCAGACTCAGAAGGCTTTGTAAAGCCATCAAAGCGAGAGGAGCTGTATCTCCTTGATGGGTAGGAACCTGCCTTGGCTGTGGCGAGGCTGGGCAGTGGTGAACCTGTGGCAGCTTCTCTTTCCAAATTGATTTGAGAATAGTGGACAGTTACTCTGTTGCTCATGCATTACCCTTGTGTTCAACCATCTAGACTGAGCCTGCTGTGGCTTTACACTGTGGCTTTAGCTAAGAATCAGCTTCCTGATGTTACCCTAATCTCTGTCTTTGATAGAACTGGGCTATAAAGCTGGATACTGCCTTTGCCTGATTCTTTTCGATGCTATTCTGATGTCAGCATCAGTGAGCTTGGTTGATCCAGATGATGAATATTAGCAATAGTCACTTTTGCTTTTGCATATATAGCACTAAATAAATGCAAACCTGCAGCATAAAGGTATATAGTATAGATAGCAATTGCAGGAGGCAGAGAGAGAATTGATTTCACTCCTGTGTACTTACGTTTCATTTTCCCACTCTCACCCTATGGAAGATACTTGTGTCCCATCCTGATATACCTGGTATAATGGAGAAATAAAAAGAAGAGATAAAATATTCTTCAGTTACTAAATCATGTTTATCAGTTCAGTAATTGTTGTCATAACAAATGTTCCTTTTATTTGCTTGTGTTTAAACTATAGCTAAGTCTTGTGAAAAGATTATGAGATGGGAAAAGTGGTGCATTCTTCCCACCCAGTCTTTACTGCTAGAATATTATTACCAATAAATCAAAGAATTCACTTCAGTGGTATGCAGTTTAAGAAAAAGGTTTTTTCTTTAAGTAAAAGGAACATCTTAAGCATGCTGCTTGCCACCTACAGAATGGTTTGTAATATATAAAGGTTACATTCAAAACAAATAAAACCTAACATGCAAACTCATTCTGGCAGTAATTTTTCTCCTTAGAGCACCCAAGCTATTCTCTGTGTTTTACATTATGTAGGCTAAAATATGTTTACTTCCCAGCTCAGTGCTGTGTATCATTTCAAGCCCATTAGGTCAGACCTGAAGAGTGACTGTTCAAATTCTTGAAACCCTTAAGAAAAATTGCTATTTTGGTCACATTAAGGCTTTTGCCTCTCCCCCTTCCCATCTGTTTTTTAGTGCCTGGATGTTCAAATACCCATGTAGGAAGGTGTTAAAAGAAATGCTCATCATCGTGTCTTGAAGTAAAGGAACAAATGTCTTATGAATGTTCACTCTGATATCTTCAGACTTCCTGAGCAATGGTATAGCTCAAAGGTTTGTATTTCTCATTTATTGCTATGTGTCCCAAGCACAGTTGCAGGTTTTGAAGGCTTTACTTCCAGAATGCAATTTTTAATTAATATGTTTTAACACAAACTTTATATTTAGCTTCCCTCCTGAATAAATTATTCTGCTGCTTCTGAAACCTGTGCAAATAGGATGTTATTTTTAATGGGCGTGAAGATATGATCCATGTTTTCTGGTAAGATTTCCTAAGTCTGAAGTGGCTATATGTTGCTGGAATATGCCATTTGAGTTTTTCCTTTTGTCTTAAAGACTACAAAGAACAAACTTTCTTTTCAGCAATAATTAATTTATGTGGTTTAGGTTTCTTTTCGTTTATGAAGCTGTAACAGTGAAGCAGAATGTTTTGAGGTCATCCTTGTAAACCACTTATGACATATCAAGAATGAAATCATATTAAATAGTAACCATAAGAATACTATCCAAAGACGGGGACTATGAGATGGAATTAGATTTTTAATTGCTTTACTTCATTAAATAAAATTCACTCATTGTCTCAAATGTGATACAGTACATATACACACACCACAGTTGTAATCACAAATAGATAGACACAACTACAAATTTGATACTTAGAACTGTTAAAATCTATATCTTAAAAAAAAAGTCCTTTACAAAAAAGCATTTTTTTGAAATTGGAAGTGTTTATTTTCATAACTAACTAAAGCAAGCTGTAATAAATGTTGTAAATATGTATATTTTTATTTGAAATTATTTTCAGATTTCATGTCAATAATGTTCAAATTCTAATTTTCAGAAGTTTTTTTGTTCATATAAATTTCTGTTTGCTTCAGTTTTTTGGATTTCTTTTTCTACTTTGTTATCTATTTGAATATGAATATTAATATGGGAACATTTTAATAGCTCAACATGATTAAGATTTTCAGATTTGTCCAGATTTCCAGCCATTTTTAAAAAAAAAACAACCAAAAAGCTGTCGTTCAATTCCATTTTAACCCAAAGTAAATATTAACTGGAATTTATTGGAGGTTACTTTTCTAAATTATAATAATATTAATAATTGCCAAGCAAAATTGTGTAAGTTAATTTATGTATACTCTCATGTATATGTATACTCTCAGCTGTTGCCACAAACTTAATTTAGTAAATACCAAATAGAGACCTGAAATTTCTTCAGGTTCTGACATCTTCTTAATACATGCTTATCATACTTTGCAATGGCAAACCTTATTTTGCCTGTATGAAACATTTTTATTTTCTAATATTAATAAACTTCTACTCTGTGGAAGGTATCTGGGAACTTTACTGAAAAGCATGAATTTGAACATACATAAGGCAATTTTTATGCTGCTAAATGTGAAATCATAATGTTTTTGCTACTTAAACCAAGCTTATTTCACAGCCTGATTTATTATGGCAGAGAAAAAAATAAGAAAAAAACCATGAGATACTGAGTCATTGAACTGACTAAATCTTTAAGAGAGCCTTAGTACTGCTGTTCATTTAAAAAATCTGCCTAAAATGTTTTTGTGTTAAAGTGGTGGCACTTCTTTCTCAAGACTAGGTTTGCTTTTCTTGCCATTACTGGTTTGTTATGTGATGTTATTTTAAAAGCCAGTTCTCCAGGACACAAGGATTGGCAGAAAGGCAGAAAGGGAGGAGAGCTTTGCTCACATAGTTCTGGAGATACGTAAGGTGCATAACAAACAAAAAACCCCAGCCCTCCAGAGGGGTGAGAAAGTAGTGTTTGAAAGCACTGCTTGGTGGTCAACAATAGAAACTAGTTGCCATTTTGACCTATTGATGGTACCTCTGCAAAAAGGTTTAGAGGTAAGGTAAATTTCTTTGCCTGGCTAAGTGTGTTCTCTTCAGCAAGCAAAGTTAAAAGGCATGATTAGCAAAACACTTCAAGAAGGAAGCATCAAATCTCTTCAGAGGAGTCTGTCTTGAGAATAATCATCAGAGAACTTACAAAGTCAGCTTTGTTGGCAAAAAGAGAAAAACGGCATTCTAAAAAGTTCTTCCTGTTGAAAGCTTTGAGTTTGAGTACCTGGGGCTTTCAGCTAAGTTAAATTGCACCTTATAAAAAGCACACAAGAGGAGTTCATTTAAAGTAGATTTTCGGCTGTGGTCCTCCAGCAGACTGAAGATTTAACTCCTTAGTTGGGCAATCCAGAGCATGACCATCCCATCCCACATGTATTAAGATCAGCAATATCAGGCAGGAACAGAACGTGTGACCCAGGCTTATGCCAGAACAAAGCTCCTTTCCTGGAAAGGAAAAGGTTTTACTAGTGTGAATTGGCAGTTCTTTTAGGGTAAATGTGATGAGACAAGCAGTGAGATTTTTTCATTTTTAGAGAAATAGCACTGAGGTTCCCATACATTTTCAGAGAAATAGCAAGTGGTAGAAATACTCTGCTCTCCTTATGCCCTATTTTTTGTCTGCCTTTAAAACTGCCATTTGAAGTAACACAGATTCAGATCAGCGGAGCGGAACGTGGCTGCCTATGGCAGAATTTGGCCCAGAACATGAGATTTCCAGTCTCATCTCTTCCGTAGTGGAGAGGAAGGTAGACAGTCGATGAAGTCTATAACTTCATATATGAGGGGTTTTAGGCATTGTTAGTAATTCTGCTGTTTTAAAAATGTCTCAAATTAAATGACATTACAGAAAAGTCCTAAAATTCTAATTTAATCACATGTAATTGGATTTGGTATTATTTTTTTCTATGTTAAATTTATTATCTTTAGGAGGATTTGTAATATGATATAAATTGTAGCTCATAATGGGATGTCAGAGTAATAGTGAACTGAGTTTTTATCTTATTAGACATTACAATTCTACGAGTGATTACTTCTTTAAAAAGGTTTGTTTCTTGACTTGACAAATCTGTTTTTTGAACAAAACTTTTCACTTTAGTTAGCATCACATCACTTAAAATCAATAAACTTAGATTTTAATTATGAACAAAATTGGTACCAATTTTAGTCCTATTGCACAGAAAAAAAAAAACCCATGAAAATTAAGATTGTTTTTCTTCTTTCTTCTTTAGTGGATGAAGTAGAAATTCTGTCTGTTCCCCAATGTATTAACCAGCACACGAATTCTGTTTGTTAGGAAAATCTTCCTTTTGTAGCTCAATTTTTAGAAAGTGGGCACCAAACCATATATAGATCCAGTGAATGTATGAGCATTTTTCTTGTGTTTGGATTGTTCATGGAACAAGTTGCATGGTTTTATGTTATATATGCTGATCAGCTGAAAAGGGAGTGTCCTGCTTGTGAGATTAATTTCATTTAAAACAAATTTACGCCATTGCAAAACTCTGATGATAGAACCAACTTGTGTGTTACTATGTCAGTTGCTGCCATAACAAATGTGATTTTGGTGTCATAGAACCAGCAGTTTGGGTTGGAAGGGAGCTTTACAGTCCAGCTCCTGCCATGAGCAGGGCATCTTCAGCTAGATCAGGCTACAGTAAGGAATACCCCCAAGTGTCTCAGCCTGTCCTAACAGCAGAGGGGCTCCAGCCCTCCGATCATCTCCATGGACTCCTCTGGACTCGGTCCAACAGCTCCATGTCCTTCTGATGTTGGTGGCCACAGAGCTGGAGGCAGCACTGCAGGGGGGGTCTCCCCGGAGTGGAACAGAGGGACATAATCTGCCCCCTCTCACCCTCCTGGGCACACTGCTGGGGATACAGTCCAGGATGCATCCTGGAATGCTGGAGGAATTATCCAGTGATCACTTCAGACCTTAGCTGTGCTGTTCCCCACCATTTTTGTGAAGAAGACCTTTCACCACACTCCAGACCACCTGCAGTGAACCAGAGCCCCTCCCTTTCATTTCTTCTGCTGCTTTTCCCATACCATGACACGAAGCAGACCTTTGCCATGCCAAATTTCAACATTGCCATCCAGCTGTTAGTGAGGTATTGACCATTGATTTGTTTAACTCCAGACAGTTTATCAAAGATGACTGATTTTCAGTGATGACTTCACCTTATTTCTAGAACAGGAAAGAATGTTTTGACTGATTTTCCTCTAGAAACTTCTTAACTCACTATAAAATGCTCTCAAAATTGGATTAATCAGTTCTTGCCAGGCAACAAATTACTGCAGATGAATAATAGATGTTCCATGCTACCAGATTTGCTTCTTTTGCTGTTATTTATTTCCTAGGTTAGGCAGCCTCCTCCTTTACCTACTCCTCCTACTCACTTAGACTTGCTTCTAAGTGGCTGCTCTGTCCGGTCTTTTCAGTTTATGATGAAAAGCAAACAATTGACAAGATGCAGTAAGTAGCATAAATTCACCATCCATTTCTCCATTTCATGAACATCCTGCATTTTTGAAACTTTTTTCATTCCTTTTGGAGCC
Source organism: Scolopax mira (assembly GCA_004320125.1). NCBI lineage: Eukaryota > Metazoa > Chordata > Aves > Charadriiformes > Scolopacidae > Scolopax > Scolopax mira. Next base: position 11,817 of record BJBW01013915.1, on the reverse strand, counting down.
TGGAGACTGCTGAAGTAATAATAGCTTACCCTAGGAGCAGATTTCTTAGTAAACATACCTTTGTGCAGAAATAGTTATTATTACATTCTAAAGAAAACCAAGGTTAGAGTTTTATTGGGGTTTGGAGGTTTTTTTTTTATTTTTTATTTTGTTTTGTTTTCCCAAAATACTTCATTCTGTATTAAAAGAGAGAGAAAATTTTGAGGAATTTTTATCCATCCGTTCTAGCATAAATCAGTGTGGTTTACCATTTCTGAGTCACCTTTTATGAAATAGTATCTGCAGATGTGCTTGTTGTTAACTACAGAATGCAGTGTGCATCTTTGTATATCACAGGCCAGAGTTTACTCTGGAGTAAGTAGAGTAGAACTCTCACCTATGTTTTAAAAGTCACAGATTTTTGTAAGGAAGAAGCTCAAAGCCTATTTTGGTACTTACGTCTGTATCCTTCCCTGTCATTTAAAGTATTCACAGTCAGTAGCAACTGAAGATCTAAGAAAAGCATTTCTATTTTGATACCTACACAGTAGAACATAGCTCTGGGAATTTTATGCATTTTGGGTACTTATGCTACATATAAAAATATGAGAAATGAATCAATATTTATGAAAAAATGACATTTTGTCTATAAATATTAGTAGAAGAGCTTAAATATTTGGTTTCATGCTGCACAAGCTAGTCCGTGTAGTATCAGAAATTAGTGTAGAAGTAACTGATAGCACATAAATTCATCAATGCATTTTAGGCATCCATAATCATATCTGCTTTTTGCATAATTGGAGATGGATGGAGTGCATCCCAAGTTTCTTCCCAAAGCCAAAGTATTAATCCGTACAGGGCGGGATACTAGTTCTCCAGTTCCTACAATGACTAAACATTAAAGGACTACATTAAATGACTGCTTTTTAGACAATTGATATCACTATGAAGTGACAAGTTCTTGGTGCCCATTTTATGGGGTGCTGCATTTTGAATTCCTTCACAATACAACGTTGCTGGACATTTTGCTAAATCAAAGATCAACTTATCAAACGTATAATTTTAAAATCTTTATACAGATCACAGTTAAAAAACAGCAAGAATTTGTCAGCAATTAAATAGTAATCCTTTGGATTTACTGATAAAGATTCTATTTGGTGGAAATAGCAATGGTATATAAGGAAAAATGCTTGGAAATATGATTTTCTTGATAAGGAATGCAAGATATTTTTGCCTTTTTTCTGGTAATAAGGAGTTCACAACACAAACTGCTAAGTAGCCTATATAATCTGTTGATGTTTAAGTGAGCAGCTGAAGAGAACAGACAATGTGGTGTTATATAGGTCTTAATTATAAGATGCCTTTCACACCTCTGATCAACTGTGAGAATTCTTATATTAAGTCTAATTACTACAAGTATTCCAAAGCAAAGAACCATAATCTCATTAATTTAATAAAATGTCTTTCCGTATGAACAAACTACAAGCGATCTTTTGCACAGATCTATTAATAGTTACAATAAAGAAGCAGAAAAGGTATTAGAAAACTATAGATGAAAATGGCAAAAACTTCCAGAGAAGGTCTGTATCTGTGCTTACACAGTTTGATTATTATGAAAACCTAGGAGAAGATTTCAGGTGGCCTTTATGCTGAGAAGTTTGGAGAATCTTGGAGTGTTTTGATCAATCTTAAAGCCTTTTGGATTTTGAAGCCAAGGCGTGAATTTACTTGCTTTCTACTGATCATGGGATTTTACTTTATTATTTTTTGGGGGGAATATAGGAGACCTAATACACCTGGAGTTGTGAGTTATGGCTAGGTTTTACCTACACACCTATTTTTGGATATTTAATGGAGAACAAAAACCATTAATTAAATTATGGGGCTTCTTGTGAGTTCTTGTCTATCAACCAACAAAATAATTTCAACCTGTCAGAGGAGAAATTTGCTACTGGAGTACTTAGTAAATAAACTTATTTTGCACGGCTTTTTAGGGTGGTTGGTTTCAGTGCAAATGAAAGACTTCTCAATTTCAGAGAAAAACTCAATCCAGATATATTTTAGTTCCTTTATGGGAACAAAATATCTAGATTAATACATGTGTGCAGTGATCCTCAGTCATAGCTTCCTACTGTGCCCCAATGTGAAATGGAATTTGACTAGGGAGAGAGACTTATACTGAGGTTGTTTCTAAGGAAGTAATTTTCTAACAAAAAATGCAGATTTCAGAGAATCACTTTGGGGTTTCTGGGGTTGTTTCCAGGGAAAGAATTTCCTAACTGAAAATGCAGATTTCATAGAATTAGTGGGGTTTATTGGTTGGTGGGTTTTTTTTGAGAATGTATGATTGTTGTTCCTTTCAGTAGAAATCAAATAGTTGTTTGCCCTGATCTACTTTCATTTTCTTTGCAGCAAGACAGAAAACTGGGGGGTGAGGAAGGCAGGATGATGGCGAGCTTGCTATTTGTCAGCTGCCAGGTGAACTAGAGGACTGTCCACTTAGTTGACCAACCAAATTTCCACTTCACTAGAAATTCCAATCCAATAGTCCACAAGTTTTAATTGAATGGAAACGTCACCATCCAGCAGCCCTGCTCTGTCCCTTCTTTATATTCATGGTATCTGCTTGGCCAGCACTTTTGCATCTGATGATTGCTTTTGCATAAATGCTGGGCTTGATTCAGTATGAAAAGTAGAACATGGATTGGCAGTTTTTAATAGTATTCCAAGCTCATACATTTCTCCTGGGAAGCACTTCTTTTGCCTGCCCACACAGTGCTCAGTACCAGCTGCCAGACGTTGGCTCCTGGTCCCCTGCCTCTGCAACACAGGGATGGTCTGCACTTTAGCAGACAGCAGAATGAACTGGCCGTGGCTGTCATGAGCCCAAAATACATATTGGCAATTTGTGCACTATTAATCAAATTCAGGTATTTCAAACTCTTTTATGTAGAAAGTGCTGTCCCAACATTATTGTTCAGAGGATTTCAACGTGTCTTGTTATGTGTTCAATTGTATTTGAGAATACTTACTGGTGCTTTTTAGAAGGACAGAATTTATACCTTTATCCTTCATGACTTGCAATATAATGTTTTGATCCAGGGCATTTGGGATTATGGAAACATCTTGTCATGTTGTCAGGCATGGACAACTGTGGAAGGACAATTACAGGAAGGATTCCTTCCTGCAGAGGTTCTTAAAATCCTGCTAAACATTTCTTACACCTCTGTATAAAAAGAAGTTTCCATGCTGGTATACTCTGCTGACGCAGACAAATTTCTCACATACAGATTCATGATCTTGTTTCCTTTCTGTACAGAATTCTTTCTTTTACATCTCCAGAAACACATCACAAAGTTTTACCTTTTGACATGGTGTTAAGGAGCATGCTATTTTTAGGGAATACAAGATACCACATTTTTACTAATAAATAGTTTACTTGCATTTACTAAGGAAGGTTTGCTAATTAGTCTCTTCTCAAAACATTTTCATTTGAATCTAAGATAATTTTAAGTTAGTTTAATATCTTACTATCCTTTATTTACTTTGCATGCAATTTTGACAGCAACATTTTTTGTAAGTAGAACTGAAGGATTTTATATTCACTTACTGAATTTCACTGAATTTGTAGAGTTGGAAGGGAGTCCAACTCCCCCACCAAAGCAGGATTACAGTGGGAAAGGCACTGCTTATTGTACATACTGCCACTGGCAATGTGGGACACTGCTGGGACTGACAGAAACTGATGACCTTTCCTCCTTCCTTTGGCCTTTGGTTTTGTCTACTCACTATACCAAAGCACCTTTTGAATTACAGTTCCCACAAAGGAAGGGAGAGAGTTCTTACAGTCCATCCTTAAATATTTGTGTTCCATGTGGGTTTTTAACATGTTTTTACTTACCTTTTTTTAACCAAAGCTGTATTTTAAACTGTGAAGATACCACTTTAGTTGCTACAATACCTTTCTTCCCAGGCCAGTACTATTGTTTGCAATTAGGTAGACTTTGCTTTCATATTTTGCTTATAGTTTCTGCTCAGATTAACTAAAGACTATATATGAAGACTAATTTCCTGCATTATCTCCCACTGGAAAAGATGAGAAGTTGGAAACTCAGCCTAGTAGTTGAGCACCTATCAAATTTTCATCTATGATGTTCCATTGCAGCTAAGGGACTCTGTGGATGTCTCTCCATGCACTAAATTTTACATAGATCAAACAATGTGTTTGGCTGGCAGTCTTCTCTGACTACTTTTTTTCTGTAATTTTTTTTTCAGCAGCAGCACATGAAAAAAACAATTTGAAGAATTCAGAATTTGTATGATTCCCGGAAAGTTATTTATGTTCCTCTGACTTTATCTAGGTGGTGGTGGACACAAACTTCCTAGAACACACAAGGTCCATGAATGAGAATAAATTCTTCTTGTTTCTGTTCTCACGGAAGATAAATTCTGTGCTGGTGAGTTATCACAATTGTTTGTTTGATGTCATAGCTTTGCAGATATTGGCTTCCTGCTGTGATACTTCCCTGTGCTCTACACCAGCCAATATTTGACTGGCTGGCTGGAGCATTGATGTTTTATGAGCAGTCAGCAATTTTTTTACCTTCTACTTATGTTAAATTTACTGTGGTCCTCTAGACTGTTGCTGCTGCTGATTGATAGAATGTTAGAATCATAGAATGGCTTGAGTTGGAAGGGACCAAAAAAAAAGACTTTCGTGTCCAATCGCATGCAGTGAGCAGGGACATCTCCAACTAGGACATGTTGCTCAGAGCCCTGTCCAACCTGATCTTGAATGTTTCTGGGGGTGAGGCATCTACTGCCTCTGTGAGCAACCTGAGCCTGTGTTTCACCATCCTCAGTGTAAAAAAAATGTTCTGTATATTTAGTCGAAACCTCTTTTAGTTTAAAGTCATTACTTCTTGTCCTGTTGCAACAGGTCCTGCTAAAAAGTTTGTCCCCATCTTTCCTGTACATCCCCTTTAAGTACTGAAAGGCCGCTATAAGGTGTCCCCGGAGACTTCTCTTCTCCAGGCTGAACAGTCCCAAGTCTCCCAGCCTGTCCTCATAGAAGAGGGACTTCAACCCTTTGAGCATCCTCATAGCCTCCTCTGGACTCACTCCAACAGGTCCATGTCTGTCTTACGTTGGGAACCCCAGAAGTGGATGCAGAACTTCAGGTGGGGTCTCCCCAGAGAGAGGGGCAGAATCCCCTTCCTTGCCCTGCTGGTCATGCTGCTGGGGATGCATCCCAGGGTATAATTGGCTTTCTGGGCTGTGACAGAAAAAATTGACAACATCTGTTATGGAGAGGGGAAAAAGGGATTAGTTTGAAGATGGTAACTGTTAATACATTTTTGTTTTCAAGAATCCTTTGGTGCCAAAGTGTATCCTTGATTCAGTGTCTGAATTGTGATTGATTGGCATTGCGTGATGTGGGTATGTAAGGTGTTTAGGACAGATCTTAAATTCCTCATTTGTTGCTTTCCAGACCATCCAGTCAAGTTGTCTTATGTGCTCAACCCATAGCACAAAGAGAATAGACCTATAGCTGAAATGTGAAGTGCGAGTACTGAATTAGTTTCTATCTTCTCTCAATGGCTGTTGAAAGCAACCTTGACAGAAACAGAATCAATTTCTGTTCTGGGACTTAGAAATGAACGGTGCTTTGTTGAGAGTGGCCCATTTCTGAAAAAAAAAGAGAAAAGCCTGCAAGACTTTTCTCAAACTGAGGCCTTTATTATTATTTCATCCAAAAAGTGAACACCATTCAGGTGTTTTCAATTGGTATTTAAAAGTCTTACTTCAAACTTGAGCATGTAACACTCACACTTAACAACAGATTTGTTGCAATTTCTACAGGAATTAAGCTGTGTAATTCTGGCTCCCCATACTCATCTGGCAAGCTGACTGCTTGCTGTACTCACTGTCATGAATAACTGAAGGATAAGCAAGTGAGGGCATTATTTCTTGGAGAGACACTAGACTTGGACTTTGTTTTTTGGGGAGGGCAGGATATAGCTGTGTTCCATTTCTCAGTCAGTACTCCCATGAGGACCAGTGAGTCTCTGCTGATCATCTAACCTGGTTCCTGCTGAAGTCAGAAGGTATGTCTGTAAGCTTCAGTGAAATAAATTAAGATTTTCAATGCATATTTTCCCCTTTTTTAAAGGCTTTTAGAGAATTCCTCTGAGCAAGTCAGGTAGCAAATTCTATGATTCTCTGTTGCCTTCTTCAAAACTAGAACTCCTAAAAATTTCTATTACAGATAATAATTTTACTAATCATTGAGATGAAGTACAACAAAATTATAATGTCATCATTTCTCTCAGTCAATAATTAATTTCTTGCCTCCAAAGATGATGTTACCCTATTTAAGTTTTAGTAACTCTAGTTGCTTGTGACCCTAAGAATTTCTGTCCATGCAAGTCATTTTTCAGTTTCCTGTTTTGTAATTTAACTCTCTATTAATTTACCATTTGTTCATGCAGAGTACATTGTTTATCTTCATTCTTCATCCTTGTCTAGCTCCTGAAAATATCTAATTTTTTTACTGCATATTCCTCTCCTCTTATATTCCATTCAACAATTTTATGTTAGCGACACATCTTTCCTTTTCCTGCATCTAAAGTACTGAAGGTTTCCTCAAGTGCTTCTATGCTCAAGTTTTGTTCTAAATGTATGTTATTCTCTCTGCACTTTTTTGTGCTTATTGCTGTGTGCCCTTCAATCACAGTCTTAGAGTTCACTTTATTCTTATCTTTTGTATTGTATTCTCCAACTGCAGTGCTTTTTGCTTCCACTGCTGCTTTTTTCTCACTATAATCATTATACAGACAAGATACTATCTTATTAGCCTTCTTTATTATATTATTTACCTTCTTTTGGTTCTCATTTTTAATTTTGGCTCTTATTATAATGTTCCCCTCCTTTTCTAAAAATTGCGTGGTATATTACAATTCTGCCCCGTCTTTCCTCATCCTGCTCTTACTGTTTCTACTTACCTTCCCCACTGTCATATCCTAGTTGATACCATCTTGATGAATAAATTATCAAGATTGTTCTACAAGAAATCTGTCATGTGATATGTGACCTCTTTTAAATTTGAGATTTAGCTATGATTTCCATATTAGTATTACATGAGCAGCTCTTCTGTAAATGTATAGGAACTGGTGTCTGGCAATTTCTTCTGAAGACTTCTCATCTTTGTTCTGCTTTTCTATCCTTCTATAATTTATCACTTTTAGGACAAAGTAAATGGCTTTGAAAAGAACATTTTGGCCCAATTATAGCTTGATTGAAGTAAAGTTCAAACAAATGTACTTAATATACAATCTTGTAAGAAAGTTAGTTATTACATATTAAGAAATAAACACACATGAACATATGGGGTTTTTTTGTCCATTATGATGATAATCACTTTTAGGTTTTTAGCTCAGCCACAATGAGGTAGTACTGGAAACCTCAGTTAAAAAGACCTCTAAGTATTTTTTTAATGTTCTAGGTTAAGTGAATATTCATACTATTTGGCTTTTATTGAAACCTATCTGAAAAAATATCTTAAAGTACATAGAATCATAAAATAAGTTGGGTTGAAGGAACTTTTAAAGTCATCTAGTCATCTCCACCAGCAATGAGCAGGGACATCTTCAATTAGATGAGGTTGCTGGTTGTCCTGGAATTCTTAAACTTACAAGTGAACTACGGAGGATAGATTTTAGATTTTATTCTGCAAAGGAAGAATATTTTTAAAATATTTGCAAGCATGTGTAAAAAATAAGTGAATAACTGGTAAATAGGTAAATTCATAGGCTGAGAAAGCACTGAACACTGAAATCATTGAAAGCAGTGATTTTTATAAATATTCCGTTGCTTGAAAGGCTATACTTTAACCTTTCAACTTGACTGTAGTTTAATCATTTATTTTACATGGAAATTTAGTAGGCTCTGAAAATGTCTCTGAGGATGTTTGAAGGCACTCAGGTGCACAGGCAGAACTTGCAACTATTTGTTTATGATCCTCCCAATTCCCACCCCCTAAAAATACCTCTTCTTTCTTCCCATTATTAGGTGACTGTCTTATCCTTTATAAGGACTCTCTCTGCCCTTTGTGAGGTTTTCATATGTGTGTTTTTAAAACAGGAGCATTCAGAATTCAATTTCTGGTAACTGGACATCCATATTAACCGAATATACTTTATGTACATGAATATGTCTCATTATCACAGTATCTTTCCCCAGGACAACTACAGAAGAGACACTATTCACTCTGCTCAACTAGGCAAAGCAAAGGGATCATTTCCGTGCCAGGTCATTTTGGGAAAATAGAAATCTAGCAAACAGAAAATCCAATCTTGACTAAGCAAATCTTGTACATTTCTCAAGCATTTTCACCCAGATTTCTTGGAAGTGTTGTTTTCCTGATACATCTTGCATCAAAATAACAGACAAATCGGTTTAATCTTAAAAAGTGAAGAGACTGTGTGGGCCTGTGTACATATGTCTGAGATCCATGGAAAGAAAAGAATGATGACAGCTAATTTTTAGTTTAAATAAGCACTTTTCTCTATGTTGAAAGAGTATGTATAATCACAAAGTGAATAATTTACAGAAAGCTTTGGAGATTTTTCAGGGAAAAGAATATATTTTGGGGAGTTGGTAAAAATCTCTGTATTTTATCAGAATGTATTCAACCCTGAAGAATGACATTTCATACAGTATAAAGCTCTAAAGCTCAGAATTCAACTATGGGAGAGTTTGGTACAGATATGGAAAATGTGGCATTTCACATAAAGAATCAAAAATACACCAAAGAGATAGAGAAGTGAAGAAGTGTTTGTTTATACTTATTAGCTGTGGTTTCATTAGTTATTAAGGTAAATTACTTATTAGCTATTAAGGTAAATGTGTCATGTTACATAGTACAAAAATGCCTGGACTAGTGCGGGAGTACAAAATGGGAGGGTACAAGTTTACATTCTTGTCTATCTGTCAGACTGAGCTTGACAGGCACAAACAAACAGACCAAAAAAACCCACCCTGGCCAGTGCAAAGCGATTAGTCAAATGTTTAGAGCAATGTCATCAGCTGACTGAAACAGATAATATCAACCTACCACAGGATTTTTGATCTGGCACTGCAAAGCCAGATTAACTCTATTGTCAAGTCAAGTCAGATGGAAAGTTACTTCTTGTTAAAGCAAAATGCCTAGAAAAATGCCAGTGTGTTCCGTCTGTAGCTTAAGTATGTGTTTATCATCAGAATAGAATGAAAGTAGAGCAAAGAAAGTTATAGTTTGTTTATCCTTCTCAAGTCATCATATCATAATAAATCAATAACATCAGCCTTAATCAATCTAATGATATCTCTTGTACTTTTATTTTGTGAAAATTGCTTGATAAGGCCTATGATTGATGCTGCCTAAGAAGTACCAAGGAAATGCATGTAAAAGTCAGTCACTGCCCTTTCTGGGTGACAAGAACTGGTACCATCAATAACCCTTCTCTAAATACTATTGACTATTTTACAATACAGCAGAAATTCATTATACATTTCAGTGAAGAAGTCCATATGAAAAGCTTGAAAAATCTTTGTCAAGTACTATAGTTCTTTGAATTTTATATATGAAAAATATTTGAATTAATTTTACAGGGTTGAAATATTCAAAGACATTTGGGTCTTCAGAAGGCTTTGTGAAAGTTAGTTTCTGTTACTGTACCTAATTTCACCAATAATCATCAGTATCTTTACTTAAAGACAATAATTACTAAAAAATTTTAGATCAGTAATTTTTTTTTGCTCTCCAGCAGCTGCAACATTTATTACAGCAGTATACAAAATTTTGTTTCTATGATTTCATGGTATTCCTTGTATTACTAAACTTTTTTTTGAAAAGGAAAAATGAAAAACTTTAAATAAAATTCCTGCTCAAAACATAAATGGGATGGATTCCATGAGTATGTTCTGTTCCATTTCTTCTCCTCCTTTCTTTTTATAATTCCATAGTAACTAGTGACTCAGAACTTCTGGAGACTGCTCTTCTCCAATTATGCCTTGTTAGTATTCGTAAGGAGGGAAAGGGATTCTTCGTTTATTGAATCAACAAGATTAACTCAGTGAATTCATTCTAGAGGCTGTACCCCTTTGCAGTGAAACAATGAAGATGGGATTTACTGAAACTGCCAACGAGATTTCTGGATTGCTGAATTGTGTAAGTGTGTTTACCACTTTAATACACAGCAGCTACAGTGGTATTTTCCATCTGTTTAAGTGTTTGGGGGACAGAGAGAAAGTGAATCCAGTGCCTATTGCCAAAGCTAAATTGATTTTAACTAGAACCAATGCATTTTATATTCCTGTGCCACTCAAGACTAACTTAGTATTCATGATGCTTCTCTTCATACAGTTCTCATGTGGTGTGTTTCATTTGCAAAATGGCATGCACAGGAATAAAGGCCCAGAGGAATATAACATTCTATGTCACATAAAAAGTAAATTAGGTTTCTTTAGTGTTCTGTCTCTTCATCATTTGGAAAACCTGCTGCTATTTAAATTTTCTTCTGATGTCCAGTGCATTTTCTGATAAATTTGTAGCTTGTTTAAAGGCAGCTGCAGTTTGCATGTATTCAGCAAACAGCTGCAATAATTCAAAAGGAAAAGGTAAAACATTAGCACTAGACAAAATTATCAGAGAAGATGATGTAGAGCATGCAAATGTTATTAATAACTGAAAAGCTAGTGAGAGGTTCAGTGGTGTCCGGAAAAAATGGGAGTTGTTGCCTCTCCTGCCACAAAGAACAATGGTTGGAGGAACTGCAAAAAAATCTACAGGAGAAAGTGACAATTCCAGTAACAATTCTCAGTTCCAGTTTGATAGAAAATGTTTGGTTTCTCCAACTTCTCATATAAGTCATTTGCTAACTCCTACTAACCCCATACAGTGAACAGTGATAAATATTGTAATTGTCCTTGTGTGGTTGACCTTGTGCTGATAATACATCCCTAAGATCAGAATTTGGCACTCTATGATTTTGCAGTGGAAAGATAACTATTTCCACACACAAATAAATGACTGTAATATGCATTTTGTTCATTTATTAAAGTTTATAGAACCCATTATCCAGCTTTTGTTAGCTTTTGCAGTTTCAGAGTAGTAGACAAAATCTTTTATTCATCTTGTAAGGTTGCTGAGACTGAATCTGTTTTGGAAAGCCTTTTTTTTTTTCTTTTTTTTTTTTTTCCCTTTTTTTTTATTGAGAGGTTCTTAGTAAAGTTAAGTGACTTTCCCTAAGGCATAAGAGTTGGTAGAGGAAAAAAAGAATTAAGACAGGGTTTTCTCACTCCCAATTTCAAGTTATTAGCCATTGGATCAAGCCAGCTCTATACTCAGCATGTTTCAAAGTGCTTTCTTGGGAGGACACCACTGATGCAAAGGCAAAAATGTGTCATTTGGGTGCGTGCTGTACATAGCCATCAGGTCTATCACAGTGTCTCTAAAAGAGCATGAGAGTCACACAAATTCACAACAAGCATTAAGTCACTTAGTAAAATTCACAGCGGAGGTCACCATGTCCACACTGATTTTTTTCTCCTCTTTCCATTCCTCCTACTCAGGAAGCAAACAAATATGTTCTGTGTGAATATCTATCACAACAGACTGGCAATCAGTAAGCAACCAAAGCAAATCACTGACAAAATCCCTCTGTCAACTTAGTAGCAAATCTAAACACCACAAACTTTATGATGATGAAAATAATAGAGAAAAGAAAATGCTGAATACATGATTCTGCCATAAGCTAAAGGAAAAGAATTAATTGAAACCCTAAGCAAGAAATTATG
>BJBW01013914.1:0-29117 GCA_004320125.1 Scolopax mira | reverse complement strand
GGCAATCCTGCTTTGGCGGGGGAGTTGGACTAGATGATCTCTATGGTCCCTTCCAACTCTAAAAAATTCAGTGAAATTCAGTGAAAAATTCAGTGAAAAGTTTCACTGAATTCAAATGACAGCTGAATCACTGCCTGTGCAATACAAGTATTTATTTTTAATATACTGTACACGCACGCTCGTGTCAGTTTAGCATGTTCATCCTTAGAGGATCTAATTTAATTATTCTCTTTTATATTTATGGCACATTCTCTGGCAGTGCTGTGTTCCAAATACTCTAACATCTCCAGTATTATGCCCAGCAATGTCAGGAATGAATCAGAAGCCATGTTAAGACCTGTTATGTCAACTTAAAAAAATCATGTTATCCACTACTTGAATACTCACAGAAAGTCTCAGGGTACTTTTTCTTCAATTCAATTCAATTCAATTCAATTCATTTCAATTCTGAAGGTTCCTCAATAGAAAAGAGAAAGTTTTAAGTCAGGGAGAAAACAGTGCCAGGTTTATTAAACCGAAACAATCATTACTCTGAATATTAAGCAAGGTCATTCCCCCAATTCCTTCCAAAATTCCTACATTTCTACAGAAAGACTGGCATTTTAAAATCAAAGTGACTTAGCCAAACTTATCCCTACTATAATGACAATGAAGTAATTAAATCAGTTTTAATATACAATCAATTTGGCCAATTAAGCCCAACATTCATTGATTCATAGTGTTGAAGATTGAAGACCCCCAACATAATGGATGGATTCCAATCTCATTTAAGCTGGCAAAATTTTATTATTTCATTTCTGTTTATTTTCCAGACAGATAGGGCTAAACTAATTCCTAAATCTGTGAGTTTTATTTATATATTGAAATATCTCAAGCTTCTATATAGCATCTGAGCCCTTCATATTTAAAAATAGAAAAGAAGAAAAAAACAAGCCAAATCAATAGCACACTGTTTCTTTCTTCCTTTTCCATATGAAGGAGTAAAAGCTTGATTAGTTTATGGGACGGGAGGTTGCTCATTTGCTTGTTTATGTTTATGTGTGTTTGAGTCAATGCCGTGTGTATGTTTGGAATTGGCAGGCAGCTCCTTATCTGTGCTGGCAGATATGTCCATGATCTAAAAACAGCCTTTTAGAACTGGCTGCATGTCTCGCTGTATACCAAGAAACAATTTCAGCAGCTGCCTGCGAGCTGAGCCCTTCTGAGACCTCACTGCCCATTTACTATTGAAGAAAAACATTCTGAACAGCAAAAGAGTATCTCACCCACTGCTGCAGATCCTCATCCTGCCCAGCCCCTCCAGCTGGGCAGCATGTTATCCATTGCACCTCCACAACCAATTGTCAGCGGCATGCTGGGCAGACGTACAGAGTGTAGTACACCTCGTCCATTACATCTTTGGCTGGGATTCACCTTACCTAACACTAGACAGCTGCAGGGTAGCTGTCTCCAATGAAGCCAGTCACCTCAGGTTTCCTTTACAGCCATATTGGCATTTTCAGGGCACAGTCCATCCGACCTATTTTTGGATGACTACTCCAATGTGCAAAGAATCACGCCTTAAAAGCTCAATTTCTTTTTTTTTTTTCCTCCACTGACTAAAAGGGGGCTTGCAATAACTTGTTAGAAGTATGACCACTTTAATCTTAGTACTATGGTAAATCAGGACACAAATCATAGAATCACAGAATGATTGAGGTTGGCAGCACCTCTGGAGGTCACCTTGTCCAACCCAACCAGCTCAAGCAGGGCCATCTATAGCTGGTTGCCCCAGACCATGTCTAGGCAGCTTTTGAATATCTCAAGGCTGGAGACTCCAGAACTTCCCTGGGCAACCTGTGCCAGTTCTCGGTGACCCTCACAGTAAAAGCATTTCCTGATGTTCAGAGGGAACCTCCTATGTTTCAGGTTGTGCCCACTGCCTCTGGTCCCATCACTGGGCACCACTGAAAAAAGCCTGACTCTGCTTTTTATACCTTCCTCTCAGGTATTTATATACATTTAAAAGATCCTCTGAACATTCTCTTCTCCAGGCTGAACAGCCCTAGCTCTCTCAGCATTTTCTCCCAGGATAGATGCTCCTGTCCCTTCATTATTTTAGTGGCCCTTTATTTTATTCTCTTCAGTATAGTCATGTCTCTTTTCTACTGGGGAGTCCAGAATTGGACCCAGCACTCCAAGCGTGGTCTCACCAGTGCTAAATAGAGAGTAAAGATCACCTCCCTCAAGTTGCTGGCAACACTTGACTTAGTGCAGACCAGGACACCATTCACCTTCTTTGCAGTGAGGGCACATTTTTGGCTCATGTAAAATCTGAGTAGAGGCTCAGAGGCTGTAAAGAGTACAAGTCCTCTACACATGGATGAAATCAAGCCACTCTGAACACAAGTCATTCATTCCACATGATCTACACTAAGCTCATGAAGAGACAGATGATGGTCACCCTTCTGGTCTAAGGACAGAAGCAGCCCACATCCCAGCAAAAGCTTCAACAGGAACTCTAATAAACCAATGAGAACAATCTTCTTTATGAGCCGCTGTATATACACATTTTTATGTATCCAGAGATTATATCATATACTCTGCTTATTTACTGTGTGGGAGGTAATGAAAACTGCAGTCTCTCCCTCCCATTTTTGTTAGCACAATCTGGTGCAACACCCATCTGCAGGGACATGCAGTAGACTTGCAGCCACCCAGATGAGCACAGCTGCAGGGTGCATACCCCATTTGGACCCTGCCTCATACCCTCTCTGTGCTCAGAACCTTGACTCTCTACAAAGCATCACAACATTCATTCAGCCATAGAAAGGAAGAGAAAACTTTAGCATGACTGCGAGTGTGTCACTCTGTTTCATATATCCCATTCTGCATTATCATACATTAAACTGACATTAGATAAAATAGGTAAAAATATTGGAAGGCATGATATTTTTTGGTTGAGTCATAGCATTATCATTATTTGATGTCCTAACCGTGAATGTTATGTGATGAATCCATGTCCCTGGATGTTGGGCAAGATAACTACAACCATCAGAAGTACATGAAGGTAATCTTCCTCACATCTTGGTGAGTGCTCTAAACTTTTCTGACAATTATAGGAAAAGTCAGGCCAATACCATTAATGTTTCCTGCAGTGCTTTACAGGAATGAGTCACGCCTACTGAGAAATTAATCAGTTGCCTAATTTTAGGAGGTGTTCCAGTCAGTTTTCCATGGAAACAGTTATGTGCCTGCACCCCAGAAATAGTCAGAAATTTAGAATTGCACTCTTCTTCACCATTTTTATTGCTGTCTTACATAAGTCCTTCCACAGCAGGAAGCTACCATGAAATCTCACACTAAGGCACTAACTCCTTACATCTTCTGCACAGGCAGGTTTTGGTACATATTTTCGGATTCTGTCCAGGAATGCTGAGGAACAGTCCTTTCTGTACACTTTGAGCTTCTACAGAGCTCCAGAGGTTTAAAAAAAAAATAAATGTGTGCACGTATGTGAAATCTGTGTATAGTAGTATGACAGAAAATGGACTGGGGTCACCAGGAATCATCCAGGCCATCCTCTGCTCCAGAGCCAGACCAATAGTATCTAAACCATTCCTAGAGTATATATCTGTTAAACATTAACTGAAAGAAGCATGAAAAGCTACATGGTGTTAATTATGCTGCTGTGGAAAATTCAGGAAGGGGAGAATGGGCCTAAAACATGAAATAATTCCTTCCTTCAATAATATTTTTAGAAATGCTTTCTAAGTCACTCTGTCATGTTCACCAGCACTTACAGCTTTGGTGGTGGTGTCAATTAAAAGGTTTCTTTCCCCATTCCTTAAATCTGCAGATCTTTGTGGAGAGATTACACTTTAAAGGTCTTTAAGATTATCAGCAGTTTCCAAATTCAAGTTCATTTACAGTACCTCTTAAAATGTTCTGGACCGCTGGATTGTAACTTTTTCTACTCAATTTGTATATGAAAAGTTGAAATGACTGTTGAATGTTACCCTAATGATCTGAAGTGGTAAACCAGAATGAAATAAGTCATTGTTAGATTCGCTAAATTTGATGACAAATTGTACATTTGGAGGTCTTGACCTTACCTATTTTTAACACATGAAGCCAAGAATACGTTCCATTTACTGCAACAAATTGCTGTAGTTGTCTTGGATCTGTCTTACAAAATTATTTTACGGACTCTATTTAAGAATTTATAAGGTTTAAAATTTTCCCGTTTTCCCCCTTATGGAAGGACTATTATATGGAAAGGTTATTTTTCTTCACAACTTTGTTAGATTTCAGGCGGCTTCCTTCAGTGCTTTCACTTTGGCTTGGAGCACGCCCAGCCACTGAGCTGGCTGAGGAAGGATGGTTGATCCTTCTCAACCCCCTACTTGGCAGGTGACACCAAGCGTTTACCAAAGTGGATCTTTTTCATAGAGGACTGCAGATCCCTCATCCCTTCTCCTCCTTAGAAAACTGAACCTCAGACTTTCTCCCCTGAACTACTTCTCCTCCCATTCATCATTTGAGGCTAGAACAGCCCACTAAGCGAGGATGAGGACAGTCCGATCTCCATTGGCCCAACACTGTAAGAAACTTTCCTTCTGCAATTAAATTCTTTTTTTTTTTTTAACCCTCTCCATTCATTCAACATTGATCTTCAGAACAGTCAAACTAGACAACATGTTGCACTAGTTTTCAGACCTGATAACGGATATAAAAATAATAAACTTTTCCTGCTTTTCTCCTTCAGGTTTCTCTATTTCAGTATTTCAGAGTTTGATTTTTGGGCCACAGACTAGCAATGAAAACTCATGGTTACTGGTTGTTTACTATGACTACTGAGTTCATGTCATAATCACTGACTGCCACATCAGAGAGATACTTCTCCTAAGAAGAAGATGATACACATGTGTTGTGCCAATGGTCTGCATAATTTTCCTGGTCCTAGCATTGTGGGAATGAGGAAACTGGAGATGCACTGCTGAGTGAGAGCTCAGCAGGTGTTCTTGTATTCCTGGGAAGGAAGCCTTGAGAACAGTAAAACAATGCCTTTAGATGGTATTATTTGTGTGGTGGAAAACAGATCGCAGCATAACGAAGCACAGTAATGACTGTTTAGCCTAGGCGTGTAAACATTTAAATGTTGCCAATTGTATTGCTCACAATGGTGTGTGGTCATTCACTCACAACCTATCTGTGTAGAGAGCACGGCACGTGATCTAAAGATGGAAACTAGATATGCTGGAAAAGTGAAACAATAAAGGTCTTAGCTTCACCCCCCTCGCTGAGTCCATGCCTATTGTCACTGCATAGCATTATCCATAAAATGCATAATTTTGATTCTATCTCTTCTAGCTCATGGAAAAAAAGATTTAGAAATAAGCAGAATATCTAGACATACTTCTTTTTCAGGGAAGATTATCCATTCACATATGCAGTCTGGAGATGCATCAAACAATTCTGAATCCACATGCTGTTTGCCATTTCTGAGCATGTATTGTTGTACTGTTCTTAAGAACCACCCAGCAACAAGTCAAATACCTTAAAATAATGCAAGTGTACTATATAGCATCATTTTAATCAACCAACCATGTAATTCTGCCCCCAATGATATTAGACTGGTTCTATTTTCCTTAAGATTGCGGATCATGGTCTTCATTGTATTTCATTCCTCTATTTGTTAGTCTATTCAATTATCAGTCATACCATCACTTTATTTGTGAGCCTTTATCTTAAATTTTATAATTACAATGACAGAGCATAAGTGTGAACCTGCAAGGTAGCAGGAACCTTTAGTTCAAAGGCAACAGAGATATTTGCTATGTTACTATATGTTAATGCCTTTTTCTTATATATTATGCAAAAGTAAACATGTCATGTCATACACAAATTCTTGAATAATCTAATCAAGTTTTCCAGTACAAAAGCAGCAAAAGAAGGAAGAGACCCATATATGTTTTTGAAATATATTTTTTCCTACATGAACAGTTTGCACTGAATCGAAAAGTTTGGATATTCTCTGCTTTTCAAGCCATTCTGCATGGAGATAGCTTGAAATAATAGAACTAAGAATTTTCATTGTCAAGAAATTCAATATTCCTGCCAACAACATTTTGTCCTCATTACATTAGATCATTTTAATCTTCAGAATCTGAGGAGAATCCTGAATTGCCAACTCTGGTTTCTGAGACTTATAGCAGAGACTTATATTTACACAAAACCTCACAAATTTCACTTGGGCTCAGTGTTTGCAAAAAGATCAACCCACCTCATACCTCTGGAACAGTATCTAAACATTTGCAACTAGTTTTAGTCATCCACCTCTTGGACAATTTCTTCAGGCCTTTTACACGTCTTCTATCAGAGTTAGAATGACCAAGGGGGCAAAATTAGTGCAATATTGAGCGAACAATGTAGTATCAATTCCCATGATGCTCTAATATTTTAATCTCTTGTAACCATTTTGTCCATTTCAGATAAATTGCATGCAATTGTGATCGCTATTAATGTTATATCTAGAATTTTAAAAATCTCGGTGAGAGGATTTGTTATTCGAAGTGGCTAAATTAATAGAATGTACTAGTTAAGCCAACTACAAATTATCACATCCACTGGGATATTAAACAACTGAGTGATTCTGGAGACTCTAACATCTTTGTCCCTATGGATATGCTCAGCTAAGCTTTGCCTTGGTATCTTATAAATAAGCTGTGTATTCAGGAATATGTCTTGCTTTCCAGTTTTGGGGTGTTTTGGTGGTGTTTTTTTAGCTTAATTCTTCGTAAAGAAAACGATATTCTCTTCACCTTTTTTATGACCTTAATCTGTTGAAGGCCCTTCATCCTGTGATATTTATTTCTTCTGAAAATACAAAGATAAAACTGAAGTTATCCTATTGTCGGTTATTGATTGATCATTCTCAAACTTTATAAACTAGTGCTAACTTTCAGAATGTAGATGTCATCATAATTTTTCAAAAGCTTCTTCTTAATGATAATTAAAAACAAGTCAAAGGAACTCCCCTAGATCAGTTGTCCCTTATGTGTTTTTGTGGGTTTTGTAGTTGGTGGGGGTTTTTTTAAGTATTTAAAACTGCACCCCTTTCGATGGCCTAGAAGCCATACAAAAAAATCACCTCTGCCTCCAGAATAAAGGTATTTTACATGTGACAATCACTTCCACCCCTGCTTCTCAGAGATTTAAGACTGCCACTTTACTTCTTGGGATGCGAACCCATAATAATAGCCATCCACAACCCCAGCTATCCCCAACTTTAATGGAATCACAGCACAGCAGCTTACGTGCTAGGCAGAAAGAGGGATGCCCTTCTTCCCTGGCTCTGTGCAGCAACCACCAGATAATTAACAAGGCAGGAAAACACTATGCCATCAGATAACACTTGATGAAGACCCCAGGCTGAGGGGTCAAGCAAGAGCAGTAGTGGTGGGACACAGCTACTTGTCCCCATGGAGTAAGTACCCAGCTTCAAAAATCACTTTTCTTCTGGATGGTCCAGGCGACCCATTACCAGGCTTCCAAGGCGTATTTCTGCCTTCAAAGTGTTTCCCCCACGCTGTCTTAGCTCCTCCTGCTTTCCTTAGAGCCTCAGGCCCTAGGGTGAAGGGCTGCAAAACTCTTCACATACAACCAGGCAAGAAGGTCAAAGTCCTACAGGCGGGGAGTGAGGGGGGGGGGGGGGGGGGAGAAAGGCATCTCAACGGCCTCCAAAACCCGCAGAGATACTTATTGCGCCTCCTCCTCGCCTGATAAAAAGAGGAAACGCGAAGATCACGCTCGTTAACACCAACAAAACAGTGAGGTTGGCCCCCGGGCCCGGTCACGCCGCCTCCATGTTCCGGCCACCCCGCCCGCCCCGCGCATGCCCAGCGCCGCCGTCACGGGGCGCGGGCCGGCGGCCGCTGCCGGCCGGATGGAGGAGGCGGAGGATGGAGGCCGGGGAGCCCCGGGGAGCCCGACGGCATCGGCGGCGGCGTCCGACCGATTCGTGCGGTGCCTGTATGCGGTGGGCTTTCTGGTAAGCGGTGAGGCGGCGGGGGGGTTGCGTGGTGTGTGCGCTTTTCCGGCGCGGCCTGGGACGGGGCGGCCGTGCCTGCCTGAGGGGAATCCTCCCCTCGCCGCCTCACACGACCCACTGCCCGGCTGTGGTCGAGGAGGGGGCGACCTCGCAGCCGGCTGCGGAGCCGTGAGGTCCCCTCAGGGTTGACAGGAGGCGGTGGAAGGCCCGAGGTCCCAACCCCGCACGCTTTCCCCTCCTTCCAGCTGTTCTTTGCCGTTCCGCCGGCCCCGGGGTTTTGAGGTGCGTGGCTTCACCCGCTTTTTGGGAGTTTGAGTGTTTGTGGCCGCAGTGGTTTGTAGCGGCCGTCTTGTTCTTAACCTGCCGACAGTCGTGCAGCCTGATAGAACAGGGAATGAAATAGAGAACTCAGTGCCCGTTAAAGCCGAGTGTCGCCTCAGGTTTGTCAGAGAGTGATTATTGGTTTCCCCCATACACCAGTGCTTGGTGTACAGTAGCCCACATATACCAGTGCTTAAGTGAAAACTAACTGCTGCCACCCCCCAAATCTCTGTGCTTTTTCTATAAAAAAATAAATAAATAAAAAAGCATGGGAAAACCACAAAAAGCCCATGCTGAGAGATCATAATACAGAGAGTATACAGAAAGTTTGTGTTCTGTAGCGATTCATGAGGCTCGGGAAGATGTAATTTAATTCGTTTAAAATAAAGCCTGGAAGATTAATACAAAATGAGTACAGATTTGCACCCTGAAATGTAGATAAGTTCTCTTACCTACCTTTAGGTTGGACAGTAGAAACAATCTAGTTGTTGGTTTGGCTCCCGGAGAAAACGTTTCATGATGTGTTAGAACAAGCTTTGCTTCTATGCTCACTTTCAAACACTATGGTTCTCCAGCCATGTAGTATCTTGCTGACACTGAGCTGGAGTACACACTGAAAACAACCAAGAAGTGAGTGAGTGTCTTTGTAGAGGATGTAGAGTGTGGTGAAATACAGTAAAGAGCTGTGGTCTGTCATGCAAGCTTCCTGTAACCAAGCAAATATAGGGTATTTATCTTATGTCAACATAAGAAATTATAAGTGATGTGAAAAATAACTGCCCATCTAGGAAAGTGATTGATGGGTCTTGCTCTACCTGCATGCCTGTGACGAGTCCAGTACTGCCAGGGTGTATTCTGAGACTTGTCCTTTTTAATGTCTCTACCAATAACCTGGACGAGTTCATGGAACAGCTCTTCAGGTTTGCACGTGACACCTAAGATTGTGTTATTGAAGATGTTCTTAAGTCGTGTGTTCTCTTTGCTCATGCTAGTGTATTTAATAATGACTCTAAGCTTGCAAGTCTCAATTTCAGCCATCAAAAGATACTTAATGACAGACTGAGAATTTACTTAGTAATAGGCATTGTTGCAGGCTCTGGAGGTACTACAAAGTGCTAGTTTAGTTCAGCTCAAGCAGTCCC
The DNA here is from genome assembly GCA_004320125.1 of Scolopax mira. NCBI lineage: Eukaryota > Metazoa > Chordata > Aves > Charadriiformes > Scolopacidae > Scolopax > Scolopax mira. The sequence continues at coordinate 19,622 of BJBW01013914.1, read as the reverse complement.
TGATAAAAGATGATCTTGCTCCAATAGATCTTCTTTAAGGTTCTGCTCTGGCACTGTATGCTGTGCCAGGTAGTAGTAGTAAAAGAACTACTGGGTCAGTATGGTTGCTTTAACAAAAGATAAAAAATAAAAAGGAGTAAGTAGGAGATCCTTCAGGATGGGCAGTATCCTTTGCCCTCCTCTAACAAAACATTTTTCACTTAGGCTTTACTTGTTTTGTGTTTCTCTCTTTTCACTACATCTCTTAAGTTACACACAAAGGGAATCTGTAGGTAGGTTTAGATCTATCGTAGCTTCTTCTCCAGTTGTGGCTGAAATTTAAATAACTATAGATTTTCCAAATACTCTTTGCACAAGTAAAAAGTATTTTTAGGTGATTGAAATTACAGGCCACTTTGAATTTAAAATACTGGTACCAAGTACTTTTCTTGTTAAACAGATAAATTTTAATATATATTAAAGGAATATTTCATGTTTAAATATGTGTCTTCAGAATGATTTTATCTGGAGGGGGGAGAGGAAAGATAAAGGATAATCCTTTATCTTTCAGTTTATGGTTTTTTGCAATTTTGTAAATACTGGATGTGTTGCTGATGTTACAACATACCACTTTTGCAATTAAAAATTTTCTTTTGGTCTTGTATTGATATGGAAATAATTCCATTTGTTTTAAAAATAATGCCTATTATTAACACAGGTTGCCATCATCTTTGTAAAAGTGTTCAGTTATTAAAACTTTTCCTGCCATCTTTTCAGGATTTATTTGGTGTGAGCATGGTTGTTCCTTTAATGAACCTTCATATCAAATCTCTAGGAGCCAGTCATACAGTTGCTGGAATAATAGGTGAGTTGTGGCACTTGACTGATTCACCAAAGAATAATATAATGTTAACTGGATTATGCTTTACCACAAATGGGACATTGTAACATAATTCTATCTTGCTAGTAGCATAAGTAATGCCACATTCCAAGTAAACCAGTAAGGATAGCCATATTGTGTTGGACCCAAAGACATGTCCAAATTTGCATACTAACAATAGCCAAAAGCAGGTGCTTGGGAAAGCATTCTTGGAAAGGATAGGAAAGTCTTGCAGTAATACTTATACAGGTGCTTTTCCAGCATCCAAGAATTCACAGTTCAGCAGTTTTGTAAGCTGGAGGTGTTGCTTTTAGTTTTATTTTTTATTTACAGACTTTGCAAACAGTATTTCTGAGGTGGTTCTCCTGAACTTTCCAAAGCCTGTGATTGCCCCCAGTTTGATTCAGTTCCTTGCAGCTATCTTTTGGCAAAATATTTATTGTCTTTAAGGAGTGTTTACAAGTAAATTCTGAAATTTTGGAATTTTATCTTAAGAATGAAGTAGTAAGATGAAGTCCTGTGGTTCTGAAGTTCTTATGTATATCTTATGGTACTGTTTATGGTTTGTAATGATGCAAGTATGATATTCTTTATAGCTATGTGTGGTATCGTGAGCTCTGTTATTCATGTTTTTATTTCCTTGCTTTTTTATTTTGGATGAAATTTAGCACTGTTCATGAAATAATTCTAGTTCTGCTCTGAGTAGTCAGAATATTATTTTAAGCAGCAGTTTGTCAAAAATATGTTTCCATTTCACCAGTCTGCTTTGATTTTTAACTTTAAAAAGAAAAACTGGATTTTGAGGTGTATTCTTATAAAAGCAAGGGGCTGGCAGATGTTTCTCTCTGCCTGTCTTTGCTCTCTTCTGTTACTAACAGCCTCCAAAGTGAGAGGTGGATGAGTAGCCCAACATGAGCCCTCAATGTGCACTGGCAGCCCAGAAAGCCGACCATATCCTGGGCTGCATCAAAAGAAGTGTGGCCAGCAGGTTGAGGGAGGTGATTCTGCCCCTCTACTCTGCTCTCATGATCTCTCACCTGGACTACTGCATCCATCTCTGGAGTTGTCAGGACAAGAAGGACATTGACCTGTTGGAGCGAGTACAGAAAATGACCATTAAGATGATCAAGGGCTGGAGCACCTCTCCTATGAGGACAGGCTGAGAGAGTTGGGGTTGTTCAGCCTGAAGAGGAGAAGGCTCTGGGGAGACCCTATAGCAGCCTCCCAGTACCTAAAGGGGACCTACAGCAAAGATGGAGAGGGACTCTTTACCAGGGAGTGTAGCAATAGGATGAGGGATAGTGGTTTTAAACTGAAAGAGGGGAGATTTAGATTAGATATCAGTAAGAAATTATTTACTGTGAGGCTGGTGAGACACTGGAATAAATTGCTCGAAGAAGTTGTGGGTGCCCCATCCCTGGAGGTGTTCAAGGCCAGGCTGGATGGGGTTTGAGCACCTGCTCTAGTGGGAGGTGTCCCTGCCCATGGCAGAGGGGTTGGAACTGAAATAATCTTTAAGGTCCATTCCAACCCAAACTATTCTATAGGAGTAGGGTTTGTAGTTTCTTCAGGGCTGACATGGTGCCTTGCAATAGTTTGAAGTGCAAAGTGGAAAGTATTTATTGCCTCCCAGTAATGAAATTCTCTCCTGGTTCTAAGAAAGTGATTAGAAATGCCAAGACCCGTTTTGTTTGATACACTGTACAAAGCATCCTTCTTCATTACACAGTTGTAGAAGTTTTCAGCAGAAAATACTGCCTTGGTTATGTGCTAAACTCCATCCTTGGTCTGTCCTACTCCTTCTTCCTGTTCTTTTAGTAAATTATTCCCAGTGTTTCTCTCATGTTTTGTCTTTTAAAAATGTGTGCAGTTTTCTTTCTTTTTTTTTTTTTAATTTAGTTAAAAATTAAACATTGGTATTTTACTTGTTTGTCTTAGGATCTCTCTACGGTATAATGCAACTATTTTCCAGCCCATTTGTGGTGAGTTCTAACACTGCGTTCCTAAGTATGTTGGTTTTTCTGTGTATTTTAAGGAGGAAAAGAATGAGGATAATAATAGGGCTTCTTGAAATGTTTAAAATGTTCAAAGTGTTCATATAAACATTTTTGCTTGGTTGATCCAGTTTTTAATTTGTATGGAAAATGTTTGTTTCATTTATAGAGAATTGTTAAATTTTTCAGAACTGAACAGAATATAGTCTTTAGACAACAAATCCAGATTTTGGGCTCAGTCATACATTACTGAGCACATCTCAGTCACAGAGATGTCTTGGTGCTAGTAAAGCAGTTTTCTTCAGTGCAGTAGCCTGTCCAAAAAGCAGTCTCACAAGTCAGCTCTTCATAAGCCTCTTATCTAGAGTTTGCTCTCCCTGCTCAATGAGTAGCGCTCTGTAATTTGCCATATGCTGTAATTCATGCATTATGCCTTTGAGCTTTGTTTGGTTTTGTTTTCTCTTAGCTTTTGATTTTTTTTATATCCTTGTCTAAGCAAGAGTGCAAATATTAAACATCAGGGCTGAACCTCTTGCATATATGCTTTACCTATCAATACCTTAAATCCCTATATTTATCCAGGAGCATCTTTAATACTACCTTGGTAGCTCCTAGCTTTCAAGAGAGTAGATTTTGAGCATCTCATGAAAAAAATGTTTCAGGGTTTGTTATGCAAGCCGCCTGGGGCAACTTGCTTTTATCATGTTATGACATTTTCTTTGAATAGCAAGACTGTTGCCTGCATTTTTAAAAAACTTCCTGTTTGGAATCAAGCCCATTTATAAGCATGCTACATGCACATTTACTGTTTGCCCTTCTCGTAAATACTTCCTGCTTGTCTGCACTCAGATGACAAACTCCTCGCAGCTAAGATCATTACTTTAAGGATAAGGATCATTACTTTAGACACTCAACAAGTGTCTAGTACATAGCGACCACCGTTGCAAAGAAATATTTGTGGTTTGCTGTGATAACATTTTCAGAGGTCCCCTACTTCTAATATTTCATGGTGTTTATTGGAGGATTGTATTTTTAAAAGGGAGACATTATTAAAAAAAAAAACAAACAAAAAAAACCCACCAGTTTGCATGACATTCTGTTGAATGATAGTTTCACCAGGCACACTGCCATCCAGGCAAAACTCTCCAAAATGCTCAAAATCTGGAAGTGATGAGTAATGTTGTGTAATAAGCTGATTAAGTTTTCATTGGCAGTCCTTTGATCTCTTTTCTTAATTTAATTTAGAAGTACTGATTGTTCACTGTACATAGTTAAATGTTGTAAAAAGCTAATCTTAATTTCCTGCTTTATGAAAGGGCTGCTGGAGTGATATAGTAGGCAGAAGGTATTCCCTGCTTGCTTGTATTCTTCTCAGTGCACTGGGTTACTTCCTTCTTGGAACATCCACCACTGTGTTCCTGTTTGCCATTTCTAGAGTCCCTGTAGGTGAGTAAATGCTTGGCATTTTGCAGTTTAAATTCCTTATAGTCTCAGACTGAGAATTACTGCTACTGAAATTGTGGTATGTGGATGGCTACACAGCAGCAGCATCCAGCAGCACCAATTAAAACCCTAGTAATGAAAAAAAAAATATCTGCAAATCAAACCTTCTCATTACTTTCTTTCTGAAAAAAATTTGAAATGAATACTTAAAAACTATCACAACTTTTATGCCACTACTATTGTGACACTACAAAATCCAGCTGAAATTTTAGGTCACTGCTTCAACAGAATATTCATGTTGTGCAAAAGCATGTCCATTTGCAGCACTGAAGCCAAGTCTGTGCCAGGGTTTGTATCAGAGGTCTTACAATAGCTGAACAGCTTTTGCATGTATTCTGATATAATAAGCACTGCTATTGCTGTGAACACATCTACTAAAGGGCACTTTCATCACCCTTTGATTTAGGAACTGTTTATATTGCTTCTTAATTTAAAAGCAACTTGCTAATGAATTATTTGGTTGATATTTGATTACTTAGTAGAGGTAATATTTTTTAATGCTAACAGCATTGTGACTGTGACAGCATTGCCCTGGTCAGAAGGAAGGAACATAAAAGATTGCATTTATTAGTTTATTAGATTGCAGTCTGCTTACGCTTCTGTGCTCCTCTTCTGCCACCCACCAGCATCCCGTATGAATTTGGGATTTTACAATCCTGGAAGTCTCCGTACAAAGCAAAGGTGGGGTAGAGCTATGTTCATAGACAGACAAGCCATCCCTACTCCACCATTACCCACCCACAAGTTCCTATTTTAGCAGCTGTTTTATTCCTAGTGTGCTCCAGCACTCAGCTAAGTTACTGCTTCTTTCAGCAGGGCTGCAGGAGCACTCCTTTGATGCGTGAATAATTTTGATTCCCAATTTCAAATCCTTGGGACATCCAGGACGATGGGTGCAGCCCAATGTGCTGCATGACTCTAGCAGTGAAGAATTTGTGGTTCATAGAATCTTACAAGTAGATTTTGAACATTGATACATCAGATAGCCCAAAAGATCTTAAATGACAGAAACTGAGCGGTACATGTTCATTATCTTGTTTGTGTTATGTTGCAGGTGTTTTCAAACACACGCTCTCCATCTCTAAGGCCCTTCTTTCTGACCTGGTTTCTGAGAGAGACCGCCCTTTAGTAATGGGACGCTTCAATGCAGCCTCTAGTGTGGGCTTCATTCTGGGGCCTGTTGTTGGTGGCTACCTTACAGAGTTGGAAGATGGCTTTTATCAAACATCTTTCATCTGTGCCTCTATCTTTCTTCTGAATGCTGGTAAGTTGTACGTCATGTTTTGCATCTTGGGTCCCTTCATTCCCCACTTCTGTGTTTTTAGGCCATTTGTAATACCTTGTATTCATGGTGTGTTTACCACCTATGGCATACACGTTCTCTCTACCGAAACTACCCTTCCACTTAGTAGGAAGGAATTTTGAAACAATTAACTTCCAGATGCTTCTCCTTTGTATTGTATATATCACTTTTATATTCCGACACAGGAATGGGAATTTTTTACTGTGCCCAAAGACTAGAATTTAGAATTTTGGCCCTAGCCATTAGATTTTTTTATCTGTTGTGAGTGGGTCATCTCAGTGTGTTCCTTCCTTGCTTTTTACCACTTTTAAAATTGAATTGATACTGTGAATAACAGTAGACTTAACCTTTGCAATTTTTAAAAGGGAGATGATTATTGAAGTTCTTTAAAATGCTGATCTTTACACTAAGTAAAATGTTACAAGCGGACTAATATCTTCCACGTGAAGCTAATGCGATTGAATTAAATCGACTAATTTCTTGATCTATATAGGTCTTGTCTGGATGTTACCCTGGAGTGAAGAAAACCGTGCCAATAGGGAACGTCGACAGGGCAACAAAGGAACAGACAGTTTCTCAGCAAAAGCAAATCATGACCTGCACTCAAAATCAGCAACTAATGGAGCTGTGGCAAGCAATAGCCTTTTCCGGTCTCCGTGGGCCCAAGTGGCAACGATGCTGGCGAGGATCAAAGGCATTGCGTGCTCTGATCTGTGGGATATATTTCTCGTGCGGTTGCTGATGTCTGTTGCTATTCTGCTGTATTACAGTAATTTTAGTCTGGCCTTGGATGAGAGATTTGGGGTGAAACCCTTGTTCGCTGGATACCTAATGAGCTATAGCAGTGCACTCGGAGTCCTGGCAGGTTGTCTTCTCGGACCAATAACGAGGCTGTATCAGCACAACACTTACAGGATTTTGCTGCACTCCAGCACTTTTACCTGCACGTTGATTCTCCTGTACGCGTCAGCGCTGAGCATATGGATGGTCGTTTTGTCTTCCACATTCTTGGCCTTTTCAACAACTATAGGGCGCACTTGTATCATTGATCTTGAATTGACCATTGGTGGGAACGAGGCCAGCGGTACGCTCCTAGGTGTCGGACAGTCCGTGACATCAGTGGGACGTATAGTTGCCCCACTCCTTTCTGGAATTGCTCAGGAGTTCAGTCCTTGTGGCCCTCCAAGTCTAGGGGTTGGACTAGCTTTAGTAGCTATTCTGATAATGAACGCCAACAAACAAAAATATTGTAGCCATGGAAATGTTAAGTCAAAAACTCAGTAGCTGGAAATTTGGATTGTATCAATGTATCTTACAGGAGAGGCAAAGTGAATCACCCTGGGGTGATGCTCGCACCTGCCAGGCTTGTACAGCAGTCACAGGATCTTTTAAGAGGGCACATTATGGTCACTTGGTGGCAAGGATGTATCAATATTCCTGCTGCAGGGATGTTAACTCTAGACAAATGTTATTCTAACTGGTACCATTAGAACACTTGCAAGAGGGACAGCTGGTGCTGTATTGTAATGGCTGGGATGTTCTTATGGATTTTTAACCTTTTTGGAGGAAAAAAAAAAGAACAATATGAAATATACAAATTCTGGCTGTAGGTCACATTTGAAACAGTGTTTAGATTGATAGATTGTTAAAAGACAGAAACTGATTCTTATTATTTAATCAGAAGTGAATTTTTATTATTTAATCAGAAGGAGAATTTGCAATATAGCTCATTAGCCTTAATTTCTTATGCTGCGGTCTGCTGCCATTTGTCTGCTGTGACAGTAGCTTAATTAACAGGGTGTTTGCTTACGTGATTTTGTTAAGCATACTTGGTCTACTTGCTGCACAGCATGATTAGGCACCTTGGGGTAGCCATCCACCCCCTGCTGATTCCTGGCCTTTCCCAGGTAACAGAATTGAGTATATGCTAATTTCATGTATTAGAAGACCTAAAATGGGACAATTTTAGAATAATATAGGGTCATTCAGACTGAAGCTGAGACTGAATGTAAGATTTATTGAAACTTGAAATTTAGTAATAATTTCTACTGAGCAAATGTTATAAAGTATTTGTTAATATTTCCTGTGCAATTTTTCTACCTTCATTTTAAGAATAAATTTGTTTCTTAATTCTACAGAATGACTGTTAAAGGTGTGCTGGAGCAACTAGCAGTGGTTCATGAATCTGGATTAATACATTTTCTCTCATCTCTGGAGGCATAAGTGACATTTCAGTGATTGAAAAAAACCTATTTATTTGTTGGTATTCTGGTCTTCACTGATCTGCAGTGCTTAACTAATGAAAGGTCACTTACTCTTGGAGCTGGACTGAGAGTTGTAGCACTCTCCTGTGCTATTCAGTGTTCAAACTCATATTACTTGCCCGTTACCACTGCTTGCATTTCATTTGAAATGTACAAAAATGTATTTTGCACTCATAATTTTCCTATGCTATTCCTGGTATTACTTGATGAAAGTACAAAGTCAACAATGCATAACTGTTGGCAATTATTTTTTTTTTAATTAAAACCAATGTTTTTTTGCATTTTTCATTTTTGTTTTCTTCTTTACCTTTCCCAGTGCCTGATATCATTTAAATCCTTCTTGAAACCTCAGTGATTCCAATGGCAGCACAATGGGAGTATGTATAGAACAGTGAGGTGGTTAAATTTTGCACGTTGACATGAGTGTGTGTCTTATTACTGCTATGATTTCAGTACATATCCTCAGAGTTCCGTATTGTAATAATTTGTGCTTCATTTCTCCATAGGAATTTGAGGCATTTTCAGGTATTTTATTTCCTCTTGTCTTGCTTGGTAGATGCCCCAAAACATTCTACCCTTAAATTTCCTATTTTCTTTCTTTCTTTCCATATTTTAAATTTTTTTCTTTAACCTAAAAACACCCTTATGTAACTTTCGGCAACTATAGCACGGCATGAAGAAAAATGGTAGGAAAAATCCTCAAAAATTAATATACATGAAATATTGAGTGATTTTCACCAAACTTGTTGGTTACATGAGGTAAAGTAACATTTACCCTTCTGCACTGATTAAAGCTGAATTCTGTAAACACCTTAAAATTCTGTTTATACTAATATACACAGCTGCCTGAATTTTGCTTATAAAAACTTCAAAACTTCAGTGGGTTTGTTTACATATAAGTGAAAAATGTGCTTTCCACAATCAGCAAATATTTTAGTTTTATTTTGAAAGATAGTCCTCCATATAAGCTAAATAAAAATGAAATTAAATAATTGAATTGAGAAATGTGTGGACAGCTGTGGTCTCAGGGACACACTGTTACAGAAGAAACATTCTTGTTAGCCAGAATGATTTCTGAAGTGCTGCAGAGATGTATCTTTTTTATAAAGCCTCATCTAAAGGGAAGTTGCACTATGGTTTGGTTGGTTTGGTGTTTTTTTTTTAAAGGAATAGAAGTGACATTCCTTTTGTCATTTTGTCACTGTGCTTTCCCCCTCTTCCTCTGCTAAAACTATAGCACAGAATAGAAGTGTTCAAGTCAATATGAAGGGCAGATATTTTTGTTGGGTTTTTTTTTGTTTGTTTCTTGAAGCTGTTCCTTAAATGATCATTCAAATCTGCTTACTTTTCACGTAAAAGGCACAGAAGCGAAGGATTCAGCCAAAAAGTGTTTTGACAGTGAATGAAAAAGAAGAAATCAAACTAAATAGAGAACTTCCCAGTTGTGAGATAAAGTGCTTAGAGCTACTGTGCCCAGTGCCCGGAGACCATGTTTGCATCCCTTGTGTTGCCTCTTAGTTGCCAGAACCATGCAACTTCAGAAAGTGGTGGGTAAATGACATCCCTGGAAAGGAAGAGATGGGACTCCCCCTTTTAAGTTGAGGGAGGTACAGCTATTTTTGGCTACAGTCTTGAATCCTGCCTCAAGTTGAGGCTTTACCGAATTAGCAGTTTCTTGAGTCCATTTGTGGTATGTGAATACACATGTAACAGAACAGAGATCTGAATATGGACTAAAGAAAAAAACATACCTGCAAATTGCTGCAAATGAAAATTTTTCTCATGCTTGCAGTTGCTTTAGCTTTGGGTTGGTTTTCCTGGGCTTGTATGCAGGGTTGGGGCCTTTTGCTTTTTATGTTTTGAAAATTTCACTTTTTTAACAGTGACTACTTTTCTGACTTTTATGATGAGCTGACATTGAAGAGGCTGCGTATGCAACGTAGTAATTTATTTCTGTAAAGCAGCTGGTGACATATGATATGTACTGATTTTGTTGCTTTTAAATAATGAAGCAAATGTAAAATTTATTCTATGTTGGTGTATGCTGCATACATTTGAAGAGAACCTTTATAAATATACCTGCAGCTCTGCAGATTTCAATTTCTTGTTCTGTTTTCTTTTCTCTGAATTTACTCACCACAGCAGCACCATAGAGGTGAGTACTATTCTCATTTTTCTGAGAAGAGGTTGATTATTGAGCAAGTAATGCAGCAAAAACACCAGAACAAGCATTGCTTACTAATTGCCTTGCTTCTTACTTCAAGTACTCTGTGATGCCACCATGTTCTAGATGAAGGGTATGTTCAGGTGCTGCCAGTCCCCATTTGGTCCCCATAGGTGCTGTGGAACACCCTTGGGTAATGGATGCTTTATAGCTTGCTGCTTTGCAATTTGAAAACCCAAGACTCAACTGTGCTGTTATTGCTCTAATTTGAAAGACTCATTCACAAAAATCTGATCATGAGTCTTGTAAAGGAGTACACTGGAGCCTGAACTTCAAGAATCAAATGATTTTGAATGGAGCTCAGACTTCTTTCCCATAGAAATGAAAGAGTTTGTAGAGCTTGTTTCAAAGGGAAGTCTTGAAGAACTTCTGTATTAACTTACAAGGAGAAAAGAAGCCAAATTTCTAGATATATTTAAATTTGCATCAAAGAACTATTTTTGAGATGTGCTACACCATAGGAACTGCTTTTTTGTTCTGTCAAATTTCTAATCATAAAATGGTTAGAGTTGGAAAGAATCTTTAAAGATTATTTCAGTTCCAACCCTTCTGCCATGGGCAGGGACACCCCCCACTAGACCAGGTTATGCAAATCCCCATCCAGTCTGGCCTGTATTCTAGTACTATACTGGAATCACATCAGTGTTTGCCAACCTGGGAGAGGAATGGTGCTAACCCAGACTGCCATCTTGTTGTCCTATCAGAAGACCTGTCTATCACCTGCAAGAAGATTCTTCTGATGGATAAATTCTCAAGTGTCTCAGTATCCCAGAGGGATGATTTTCAGCCCCAACTTTGATTAACTTCCAGGTGCTAAGGTTCCTTCAACTGTTCAGAGGAGAGTTAAGCTGCAATGCTTTTTTAAATTTATTTTTTAATGTTGTGGTTTAACCCCATTTAGCTGGCCACCAAATAAATAGGCCAAGAGGGAGGTTAAACTCTTTGTCTTGCAAGTTGTTCACACAACTGTCAAGCACAGGTGCAGGTTTATTTAAAAAAGTGCAGGTTACATCATGATCTGCTAAAATGAGAGATGAAAAAGGGCTGTTAGTACTCCTATCTCTTCCAGATTTAAATACCACCTGAATCAGATAGCCTGTGACTTCTCTCTTCAGAGTGTCCTAAAGCAGTTCCTCCTTCTCGTGCTTGGACTTGACACCCCCCTCCACCCAGAAGCCATTATGGCCTTAGCCTCCCATCAATTGTTGGCCTGGCTGGGGCTGTGTATTGCAGGTGCTGTATTTTAAGCATATCCACAAGCATTTTTTCATAGGATGACAGCTCTTGTATTACAAAAAGTATTCCTCCAGCCGATTTCGAAATCCTCTATCTTTTCTTTAGGAGATGGGGGATGTTGGAAGAACTGAAGACAATTTTGGAAATAGTGACCAGCTGAAGCATTTCTTGAAGTATCAGCCTTAAAATGTTGCTGGTGTCTGGAATTGGTGGACCTGGCATCTCTTGGAAAATCCCAGGCAAGGTGCAGCGTGTTTGCTCCCAGATATTACTCACGACAGCATGCATGTTATTTTGGCTAAATTTTTAACTTTGTTTCTCCATGTGATTTCTATGTGGCTTCAGGGGAGAGGAATATTCTCAAGTTTCTAAATTGCTATGCAGCATGGTTTTCTTTTGCTGAACACCTGTGGTTTCTGTGGAGCTCATATTTCACTTTAGTAGCAAGTAGGGCAGCCCTTAAAATGTTGCCTCTTATGGCAAATTATTCTCTTTCAAATATCTGCTTAAAACAGGTCACTGGATGTCTATCTACTCTCTAGCACTTGCTACACATACTTTCTTATTCTATTTACTTTCAATGTATAGGCCTGTCAGTAGCTGAAGGGGAAAAGAAATTCTCAGAAAACCCTAAATCAGCGTAACATAGATATTTTCCTCCTGTCCCTAAATCTGGTCAACTGGGCATTGTGCTACCTCACCAGGCAGTAAAATATCAATACTATAGTGTGTACTGGGGACTCCATCTGGAAACAAAAAAATGTGCGTGTGGATTTGGCAAGTTTCCCAGTCACTGCTGAAGATGTGGTTTCCTGAAAAAGTGAAAAACACGTCCCCAGTCAATACATGACTTCGCCCATCAGATGGTGCTCGAGGACAGATTTATTGAACATTTCATTCTCCCGCAGACAAACTCTCTTTGATACAGCATGAAGGGAAAGTCTCCTCTGCAAGCTGAAGTTAGACGGACCTTTTAGAAAGACAAAAAGGTGCTATTGAACTTTTTTTTTCCCTTTGCATGAAAAGGAAGAAGAAAGGAAAAGGCAAACATCTGACCAAAACCAGAGCAAAAGTTGAATGAGAAGAGCTACCTGAGACACAGCCTGTGTCACCTGCTGATGTCACTGCTACTGAACAGAACAACCAGGATAATTCTCAGAAGTGATGAAGGTTTGACTGAGCAGGAGAGGAAAAGAGCCTGGAAAGGGTGGGAGGAGATGGGGTGGGGAAGGGAGACAGAGTTCCAGAAGTCTCGTGATTCTGCTTCACAGTGTGACCTGCTGGAGATCGGCCTTGATGGTTGTCTTCCATGGATCTCAAAGTGCTTTGGGAAGGTAACAGCATGCTAGCATGTTTTGAAACATCAAGGGCTTAAGACCATATTTCATAAAAACAACCTCCCATTTGATGTGCTTCTACCATTGGGGTACCCACTTAGAGTACCAATGATCTGAGCACGCACTGTACTAATGGACAACCAGCAGAGCAGTCAGGTTGCTGAAACCCGCATTCATTATTTAAAATTGTGCCATAAAAAATGACAACCGTTTGGAAAAAGAGGCAGCTTCCCCCATATACAAGCCAATTGCTTGGTCATTACCAGCACATGGAAGAGAAATCTCCACAGGGAGTAAACTAAATGTTGATGTGCAACATTTCACATTTATTTATTTATTGATCAGATTTCAGATGAGCCTGCTATAAAACACCCAATCTAAACAGTCTGATCTGCAAGGAGGATGTGATTTCAAAACTGAAATCCAAACTCAAGGCTGTTTCTTATTCAAACATGATCCTGATAATGCAGTGACAGAGTACTCACTAACAATTTGACTTATGAAACATATTTTCCTGTTGAAAGACAAATTCAAATTAGTTTTTAAAGTTTGCTGGTTATGTTTGAGTTTGAACCTAGTTTTATTTCCAAACAGGAGATGATCATTAAAGGATAGCTAAGTATTGCCTTTCACAAAAATCATTTGTTGAGAACAGCCATCAGCTGTTGCCTGAGATTTCTAGGTTTCACACAGCCATCCCTCTGCAGCTTCGGCTTTGCATTTGACAAGCAGCAGAAACTTCCGTAGCTGGAGCAGAGGAAAAAGACTAAAAGACTTGTGACAATAAAAGAGTTTAGGGAAGCTTGACATTTCAAACACATACATGAAATAAATATTTTGGAAAAGCTGTTAGAAGAAGGAAAGTATTAATCCCCATTTATAAAACTAATTTGTTAACCCCGTCCGCGAATATTTGAAAGAAATCTACCCTGTGATTTTAAAAGGAAATTCTGATTTTTAATAGTTCTTTCAAAATAAGCTTAAATAAAAAAAAAATTAATCTTATTGCCACAGATTTAGAAATGTGCTAACGAAAAAGAGAAGTTATGATTTCACAGTGTACATTCTTCAATGAAAGTTATCAATCTTGTAACAAGCAGAATGAAAATTATTTATGCATTGTGCTGAAATGTGTATCTGTGCTAAAGCAAGCTCAAAACTTAAGACAGATTAAATGTGGCAGAAAGTGCAAATTCCTGAGAGCTACAGTTACGTATAATTTATTTTAATGCACCCTCCCTACCCATATGCACTCAAATGGCAGCCATTAATGCTGGGACGAAGAAGTCCATGTTTCTTATGGGAGTTAAGGTGCACAGTGACTTCAACTTATTCCAGGACTCTGCTGTGCTCCTTTTCTGTACAAACAAATTAGACAGAACATTTCTGTTCCTTGGAGTGCATAGCTCAGACAAAGAAAAGATTATCTTTCCCCTTTTACAGATGAGGAAACAAAGTAAAACAAGTTGACCAGGGTCACAAGCGTGACTGAACGAGCTTTCTTGAGTCTCAGTGGTCCCTGACTCAAACAGGAGACTGCTCGCTTTGTCTATGTGCAGCACTCTGCAACTATTCTACTGCCGTGTTTGCATTGCAACTGAGAAACTAAGGTGCAAAAAGCAATTTTGAATAAGAATATTATTTAGCCGCTTGCAGTCTCTTTTTAGGGCTTCTGGTGTCCTGCTAGGCGCTCTCAATTCTTGTTGACATTACTGAAAGTCAAGGTGATCCAGATTTCCTTTGGCGATTCTCCGTATCTTTCAAAGGTTGCATATTGCCAAAAATTCAGAAAATAAAAATTCAAGCTATTCAGGTCTCGTTTCTATTGCAACTCCTCTCTATAAAGTGTTTTTGCAATTCTGGTCCTACAGCTTGTTCCTTCTTTTCCTCCTCTTTTTCTGCATCACAGCTCTTCAAACAAACTGGGCTTCAGGAATATCTTTATTCTTCTTACAAAGTCTGTATGATAGGTGCATTGTGCAATTTTCAGTGTTACTCATATTAAAGCTTTAGTTAAAACAAGTATTTGATTATAAATAAAATCTGAAATTATACAGAATTTTTTTAAGAAACCATTTTTTTAAGTCCTTACTGGACTTTGAACAATGATTTTCAATGGATAACTGGGTATTGAACCTGCATAACTTGGTTCCACAAGAGATGATGCGATAAGGCACATTTCCATCCTATCTTAATAGTGGAAATAATGTAATTAAAGCGTTGCCATAAGTTATTTATAAAAGACCTATTTTTTCCCATGTCTTCAGCTTTGCAATTGCTTCAGCATTCCTTTCACTTAGTTAATGGCATAGACTTTACCCAAATGGAAGTGGTTAGGTCCACATTGAGGCTTGGTTGGTTTTTTTTTTAAACAGATCCCATAGTCTGGATCAGATAGTTTAGAATCTTAATTCAATATGTCCATGGTTTATAAACAATAGTTCTCTTTTTGCTATGATCAGTACGGCTGGTTCTCAGGCTTATTTCTCTGCCTTTCCCCTTGTGATGCCTGCCTAACCAACCGTGGTGGTGGCACAGGTCTTGCCAACCCGTGGTCTGCAGTCAAATCTTCCCTGCTCAAAGTGCCAAATCTTGGTCTCGTCAGCAGTGGCTGCCTGAACCCGATGGATGGCTGAGGCAAGGTGCTCAGCTCCTGCTGCTCTCCTCGTCCGTCCTGGCTCCCATCAACTTCGTTCTTCCACTCCACCCTAAACTCTGGTGGTGGCCTCTGCTGCCTCAGTCTCTGGTCTCTCAAGATTTTCCCTGCTCTGGGTCTTAGGTTGAGCACTGTAGTAGCGGCATCCATCTCAGAGTCACTGCTGTCACCCACTGTTAATTGAAAACAAAATTAACATTTTAGGGTGCAGAATATTACTGTTTCAGGACTATTTGAATAACAGCACACTGAGCACTAGCAGGCACAGAAGAAAGTTCCCCTGTGTTTCACTGCTTTCTGATTAGATCAAGTAACAGACACTTAGCTCTGCCAGGACAGAGAATAGATTTGCATTACAAACATCCTGCCCTCAAAACAGTGATTTTTTGAAAACCCCCACTCAGCTGCTCCTTAATCACTGACTGCCCCCGTGTTTGAGTTGACATTTCCTCAGTTCTTCCTCTGAATATGGAAAAATCTGATTCTCTGCGAGCTACTTGGGGTTGAGTCCCCACTTACATCCAAGCAGGATACAGAAATGAAATCTTATCTAAGAGGTATTTCCAGAGCACAGTATGTACAGGAGCTCTAGAAACCTGGCTTTGGAAAAGGAGCATCAATACTCCACTGAACAAAGGATCTTCCAAGGTCAATATGCAGATGGAAGGAAACACATTAACATGCCTGAATGTAAGATATCAAAGAAAATCCATAGGGCAAATCTCACGGGTTTAAAGTGCTGCAGACTCCTTCACCCCCTGGCAAGAAGACAGAAAATGGCCAAGGGAAAGCTGTCATATTCATTTAGGGAATACTCTTAAATGTTCACTATAAGGTAAACCAAGCTGGAAACATTCTGGATGTACACATATGCATATGTATATGCAGAATTATTTTAAATTGACTAACACCTTCATCAAACTTACACACTTCAGTCATTTGATAGTCATTTTAACAATCACTTATGGATGCCTCAGATTTCTTCTTAGACTTTAATCAGATATGGTATTTTAAATATGAAGCAAAGAATTGTGTATTGTGCAAATGTTCATAAGAACAACTTCCTTTAGTAGCCTATATGTTACTTCTTTTAAAAAGGTGATGAAGGGGTCAACAAAATATATCAACATATAATTATCCATTCACCCAGATAATTATATATCAAGGAAGGTCTTCATCAGACTATGTTTGCAGACATTTTTCCCCCTTAAATATGTCAGATAATATATTTTTTGACAATTGAATAATCTTGAGGCACATTTCCTCTTTAATTCTAGGTGACAGTAGGTGACCTCTGCAGAATAAAAGGAATCCTACATTCAGGAGAGTAAAGATGTAATTACTAACAGACAAAAAATACAGTCAGTTGCTAAATTAATTTGGAAGAGAGGGAAAATAATTGGGGTGGGAATCAAGACATTTTAGTGATTGTGAAGAGATTTAATGTTCCCAGCAAGTGATCTTGATGGCTGCTGCTGCTTGCCATGAAAGGGAATGCTCCTGAGCACAGTATAAGCATGGCAATGCAACCAGTAATAATTAAAAGTAATACATAGAACTGAGCAAAGTATTCACATCAAAGGGTTTTCTTCCTCCAGCTTTTTTATTTTTCTATTAGAATTCAAGAACACAAATATGAAACATTTGTGAGTTTAGGCAGGAAATAAAAAAGACATTTTGGTTGTAAACCACAGAATTTTGAGAAGTTCTACACGAGAACTATAAACCAGACCTCAAGTCCTCATTCTCCTCTCTGGTTTGGTTCTCAGAGCACTGTCCTCTACCCTGACCCCAGTGAGAGAAGAAACCAAATAGGCTCATAATCCAAGAAGGAGATCTGAACATTATGGAATAAAGACAAAGAGAATGAGCCATGGCAATGTTTCTGGTGCAGAACTGTTTCAGGCTGCTGCTGCTTGCTCACATGAGGAGATGTGCTGGGAGGACACTGCTACTATAGCATTTGAACAGAGAAAGCCCCACAAGACTCTGCTTGCTGGGGCATTTCTCTAAGCTCAAATCCCTACTTTAGGACCCATCGCTTTTAATGGTCTAATACCCCTGCTAAATATCCAACACCTAGAAATATGCTATGCTATAAAGGTATTAACTCTAGGATGAAAGCATGTGAACATAAAATATGTAATATTTATTTGAAAATTAACATGCTGATCTCTACGTCATCCCTGGAAAAACTTTCCTTCTATGTAGGCAAAATGACTGCAGCACAGTAAGAAAAAGCAGAAAATTTATGATTACCTCTGGAAGATGTTTTATTTCTCACTCGTAGTTTCTCTGGGAGTTTAGTGTTTTTAGGAAGTGAAAGGAATCTTTTTGTATTTGCAGCAGCCTATGAAAAGAAATATATGAAATATTAAGTTACTGCAGACTGAAGTACCCACACAACGTATGTTAAGGTACACGACCAAGGCTTGAACGAGTTTATGTAGCTAAAGGGCTAGAGAGTAGTTTGGGATTAACTAATACGTGATCTTTTGCTACACACTCAAGTTAATGCCAGTTGCTGTTTGAGGACTGTTCTAACTACAGTAAAGACTGAGTAATCTCAAGCAGTTTAATCAAAGCAAGGCCTAGTGGCATGCCCTCTGAGATCAAAGTTAATAAATGTATGCTCTCTAGCCTCAACCTTACAGGTTTTCCTAAGGAAGGCAAATGCTGCAAGCACGGTGTCACCTCATGCAACTCAAGTTTGGATCTTTTTATTAGTCAGCTGCAGTTGTGACTGAAGCTTGAGCACGCAAACTAATCTGTATTCTGATCCTGCAAGCGCATATAAATGACTTTATACAGTTGACTAGTCACACTGAAGTTCATGGGGAAGTTAGGGAGCAGCATGATCATTTACCAATTCAGGGCATAAAATCCTTGTTTCCCCAGGATTAAACTCTAAAGGCTCTGGGTGCAGAGCACACCATGTGTTTCCTGAAACATAAGAGGCACTTTCCAGGAAAGGTTGGGGTTTTTTTTAAATTCAAAAATTTCTCAAAGGCATCCTCTCTTACATTTATTACAAAGATTTTTTAAAACCTTTACAGTCTACCAGCTCTCCCTTGCTTGTACCATTCATTGCTGCACACTCAAAGGGAACCTGAAAGGAAAGCTATTTTCCATGAGACATTTTTCCTCTTTGGATATTATTGTGCTACTCAGGACCACTATGCTTTCCTCTGTGGTAGACTTATTCAGGAATAATTATTTTTAAAATTACAGCCTATGCATTTAGAAAGCTGTCAGACACCCTGTTTCTCTCCCTACCCGCAAAATGTCTCAATCCTGCTTAGTCTCTTCGTTATTCCACCTAGGATGTCATTTATTTGTATGACAAAGACAATATATGTAACTCCGGTTGAGAGGGGAAAAATCAGGAACAGACTTATTGTCACAATTAAGGCCACAGTCACCTCAGTAATGATCACAAATGAGATATTGCAGTTGTTGGAGACATCATTCCAGCCTCAGTTGCTGAAGGACAATTGTATCAATGAAAGTAGCAGCCACTAAGTATTCCCATAACATGAAATTATGTATTTACAGGATGGGTAATTTCCTCAGTAACTAAAATGTGAAGGTGATTTGGGGGATCGGCTTCCCTGCTGAATCAGTGCACTCTGTTCAAAAACAACCTGAAGTTTACAATGGAGGTATTGCAGGATTGCCTCAGGGTATTTCTTGTGGGCAGAGGAGGCTTTCCTATTCTGTGTCAAAACCTGAAGTCCTGACTACATTTTCTGAATACTAAAGAGCTCACAACATTTTTCAAATGAAGTGCTCACCCTGACTGACTCCACCAAAAGTTCTCCTCTTTTACTTATTTTGGAGCATACTGTAAGCAGTCTACCTGTCTCAAAGTAATTTTTGACCTTGATCATCCACACTTCATCAAAATACTGATAAAGAATACTCTCCATCCATTATAAGTACACTGTGTACAGAGCCTGTTCAGCTTCTCTGAGATAAAATTATGGCAGCAGATCCCACTCCCATGTCATATTCTACAAGACTGAAGCTTAGCTGAAGGGGTTAAAATAAATTAAGGGGCCCAAGTGAGCAATTCAAAATTTCACTGAATTTCACTGAATTTTTTTTGGAGTTGGAAGGGACCATAGAGATCATCTAGTCCAACTCCCCTGCCAATGCAGGACCACCCAGAGCATGTCAGAGCATGCCTCTCAGGACTGCATCCAGTCGGGTCTTGAAAATCTCCAGAGAAGGGGACTCCACAACC
>BJBW01013913.1:2214-76246 GCA_004320125.1 Scolopax mira | reverse complement strand
GGCCTTCTTGGCCACCTGGGCACACTGATGGCTCATGTTCAGCCCACTGTCCTCTAACACTCCCAGGTCCTTTTCTGCTGGGCAGCTTTCCAGCCACTCTGCCCCAAGGCCGACATACATGTTAAGAAGAAAACTTGAAAAAAAATTAAAAAGTCAGTGGAGATGAAGGATGAAGGGAAACGTAGATCTAAGTAACAATGCAGTAATGAAGCAGGGAAACACACTCACACAAGCAAAGTCTAACTACATAATATACCATTTTCCAGATGGCAGTGATAGTATTTTGTATTTCCTTGTCTTCCACTCTCAGAAATCACTATATTAGTGTAAGTTTCTGATCTAATTATTTAAAATATTTAAAACTACCAGGTTGGTAGTTTTGAGTTGAATGGATGTATCCACTCTTTTCCTGCCTAGAGCCCTCTTCTGCTCCTATTGTAATTATGGATAAAATTATCAAATAGTAATTCTTGGTATGGAATTGGGACTTTGGAAAATGAGTGTTAAATAAAGATAAAATTCATATAATTCAAGAGTTAATATTTTTAGCACTTATTCACCTATAATGGGAAAAGGGAGAAAGGATTCAGTGTGAGAAGAGAAATAAAATGAACCAAAACAAAAACATTTTATCTTGTGCTTGTGATGAAATTTTTTCCCCTTCCTCCTTACAAACATTCTAAAAATGGGAACTTACATTGTTTTTACTGTGAATGAATCTAGAAGCACTTTTGGTTTTGTGGGGTAGAAAGTACTTATCTTCTCAGTCTGGGTTATTAAACTAGACTGTCTAGAGCCTGTGCTAGGCTCAGAGGGCTATAGCAGAACACAGGCATGTATGCATACGTGTGTATATGTATATAAATAGATATATATACACACGTGTGTGTGTATTTGTATATGCATATGTGTGTGTGCGCATGTGTGCATATATGCGTGTGCATATATATATATATATATGTATGATGATACCATCTTCCTGTCCAAGCAGTATGGATTTCACCTGCTGGGAACAGTTCCTTGTCTGTGCTACTGTAACTGCTAAATGTGCTCAGAGGGGCCTGAGGGCATGTTAGGTGGCAGGGACAAAGGTGTAGCAGCAAGTGTGCTGACAATTAATATTGATTACAAGAATCCAGTACCTATCTCTGTCCTCCTTCTGTTTTATCCAGTCACTTAAGTGTAGTCCTTCAGGTGCCCTTTCTGCTGCACAGGAAAGTAGTGAGTCAGAGGGATTTTCCCAGTTCCTAACTATCATGCTGGAAGACTACACTGTGGAGAAAAGACTGTAATTGCCTCAGATAAATGGACTAAACAACAGAGGAAGATCTGAGAGACAATGTCCAAGACATCCCTCAGTCAGTTTTCCATCTGGTGGCTTATCGGGGGGGTAGTGAAGTATACCTTAGAGTAGTTTATTGGAACACCTTGAAGATATTCTGGACGGGTACAGCTGCTCCTCTGGAACACTGGAACTGCAGCTTAGGCAGATTGTGGAGATTATGTATAACTTTATGATGGCATGAAGGGAGGAAGAAGGGAGAATCAGACCCTTTTGGGAGGCACAGATGTAATTCAACATGGAAAAAATATTCAGCTTTGCTGTACACAATCCTATTGTACATTCTGTACTGCTTTTATCTGTGAATAGACTTTTTTTTTTTTTAGCTTAGTAGTTGACCTGAAAAATTGGTCTGAGAAATAGTTCAGTGTCAATCTGTCGTTTAATGGTTACGGTGTTTTTTGCTATTCATTAATTGTGTCAGACTCAACATGATTTTAAAATTAAAAAATAAAGCATTCAGTATAACAAGCTTTTTAGCAAAATTCCTTCATCAAAGAGTAACTTTTCATTCTGAAGTTTTAAATTTCTCAGGTGAAATAATTTCCTGTAATTTAACTAAATGGATAAATACTTTTCTTTCTCTTGAAATTACAATTCCTGGCAAATTTTGTAAGAACAAAAATCATGCATTTGGACTTAAGGAATATTATGACATTCTAGCGAAGCCTAATGGAGTTACATGGCCTGTAAGAACTCAAAATAATAAATATAATATGAAAGTTATTACCAAAATTAATTTGATTCTGGTACATTAAAAATAGACTGTTGGACTGTAGATTTCAAATATCATTCCACTTCCTACCCTTTGCAGTGTGTGGTTGCTGAACCCTTCTACATGCAGATGCAGAAGAGTGGCTGCTTGCAGTTTTACTTCTGCTGTGTCTTGAAGTAAGGAATGAGTTTGAGCTTGGGTTTACAAGGGCTAAAATTTGTTCTTTCAGGCAACTTGTAAAAGTAGTGTATTATTCCTGGCAAGTGATTCAAACTGGTCAGCAAAGCCAGACTATACTATAGTCAATTTTGTATTTTATATTTTCATGCAAATTTCGTGGGGTGACCTCCTTACATGGCATGTCTAAATATGTATAACTAGTATTTTATAATAATCTATAACTGTTATTTGAATAATATGTGACTATTACTTGAATAATATGAATATTGGCTATTTTTATAAACAGTAAAAAAGGATTTTCTGTTAGATTGAGAGAAATTTTATTTAAAATATTTTGTTTATGATAATAGAAAAGGATTTGTAAGATGATTTTCCCTCCCTAAATGTCCATCTTGAAAAACAGATTCTGTCCAAAAGAAAGTATAATATATGGTTTTATCCAATGAGTGAAAAGCTTAAATTTGTTTATTTTCCTTAGACATATGACAAAAGAGGTTGTAAAGCCCAAGGGGAAAATGAATATTTTTTCTTAACTTGCATTCCATTTTATATTCTAAAAGGCTTCATGGTACATTTATATTAATTTACTTACAGTAAATTTTTCCTCCTTTCTGTCTTTGATACTTCTTGTTTAAGCAGAACATATGCATGCAAAAGTTGACACTAGTGGCTTATTAATTCTTTCATGCAGGCAGAATGTTCATGGCAATTAAAGATAATTCATCACTCAAATATGAACAAAAAAAAATGTTAATATGTCTGTCAAAAGCTCAGTTCAAAGATATAAAAAGGAAAAAAAAAATAATAAAGTAATTTCCAACAACTTTTAAAACACATTACAAAACTGGTAGTAGTATTGCCAGACAGTGCATGTCAACTTTCCTTTTTAAACCTTTCATTCATGGTTTTTACTTGATCATGAAAATTCACTGGAGCTGGATGGCTGGTTTTGAAGAGCTCAATAGGGAAAAAGATATTACTTGTTGCTGGATAACTTTTCAGAAAAAAACCCCACAATACTGAGATCAACATTTCTTTTAATAGCCACAGACATTGAATAATACTGAATTTTTTGAGTTCTGTGTGACTATCTTAGATACATGAAGAAGTGCAAGTGTTTTTTTCCCACTTTTCTTTCAGTGGGAAATTGATGCATTTTAAATTTAATGAATGAATGCATAATATTTCCTTTTTTAATGTGTGCAAATCAAAAAAGAGCATTGCACAGCTCAAAACTGAGTGTAATGGAACAGGCCTTGCACTATGAACACCAAGTTGTCATGAAAGTGTAATCGCCACCCGAACTAATGCAAGATGGCTAAAATGAGTGTTTCTCTCTTTTCTGTTCTCTTTTTCTTTTCTTCTGTTTCACTCTTTTCCAGAATAAGACATGGAGTTCTGAAACATTTTATATTTTAACATGCCATCAAAAAATTGAAGTGAAGAACCCCCAAGAAATGCACAAAGACTGCGTAAGAAAGAAAATCGACAGCAATGTCAGCAAACTAAGCCTCATTCACTGGAGATGGATCTCATGATCACCTCATGTTAGACATTTACAGAAGCACCTACATTTCAGGAAGTAGTAGCCTTATCCTCATGGTGGAGTCTATGGGGACAAGCAAATACTGAAAATACACAGTTTCTCATGTCTGTTTTATAAATTTATATTAGGAAATAATGAATGGCACTTAGAAATATCTTTTTGTCTTCACTGTCAGGGAAGTCTAGAGCACTAGTCCAGACGTCAGCTTCTACTCTGTAAATGCCTGCGGTTACTTGAATGTTTTTGACTTAGATTCACTTCTAGGTGAGATTTTCATTTTCCTGGATAACCTTTTGCCGTTTCTTAAATTAGAAGGATTTGAACCAACAAACATTAAGGTTGCTTTATAGAGGCTCATTTAAGGTTAGAAAGTAAGTTAGCTCAGGAACTGTGGATGGTCATTGTGTATTATATTAGCTCTATTTCCTACCCTCAAATCAAGAATTTTGCTGAGAAGGATGAAGTGTGTATTTTCTTATTGCTTCAGTAATAATATTACATAAACCTTGTTTGAAAATATCCCTAACCCTGAGCCTACTGTCCACAGCCTTGCAAGTAGAAGTTGAGCTGACCATCAAAAAAAGTCAGCTCCATTGGCAGCTCCTTTTCAGCTTCCAATATGAAGGAAATGCCCAGGATGTTCCTAACCCTGAAGTTTCTTACTGTAGAGGGCCTGAGGCAATAGGTAGCAAAGAGACAGAGCTCCTCCTCAGCTGATCTGTATGAGCTTGCCAGCAGTTTAGTCCTTTCAGCATGGGAAGTGTGAAGCATAGTGTCCCTTCCCTAAAATGCATCAGGCTCCTTCTGGACACAGCGGTCTACAGTATGTATGTGTTCCACAATGTTATTTATGCCACTAAGTGAAGAATTATATATGGCTAGGCTTCTATGTATTTTTTTCCTTGCATAATGTTGTTCCTCCATCTCCCTCCCTGACCAAGGGAACAGAATTTCAGGGATTTTCTTTGATGAGTTAAAATCATTATGCTTTCTAAATTTGTTCTTATGCGATGATTAGCAGTAGCTAATTTGCTCATTGGGTTTTCATTTCTTGCTTGGGCATGCCTTGTGCTCTCTTGTTTTCCCAGGCACAGTTATGCAACATTGCAAAGGCAGATTAGTGATGGACAAGGGCACGGTTACTCTATGTTAAGCAACAGTTAACTGCATGCTATTTGTCAAGATTCCTGTTAATACATGTAGCTCAGCTTTTATTTTGAAAAGATATGGACACATTTTGTAACAATAGCATAGGTTACCATCAATCAACAATTTTAAATTAAAAAAAAAGACAATATGTATTATTCAAAAACCCACTTCAATCAATAGGTTTGATTTTTATTGTTTTCACTGAAATTGGAGTCTAAGTTCCCTACAAACTTGATTTTGTTGTATTTCTAGTCATTTTAAATAAAAAATAAAACTGCAAATGAAAACTACTCCAGATTTTTCCTACAACTCCGTGACCTGAGACATTCTTATTATCTCCAAAATTATTGTCTTCCTATTTTTGTTAATTTGAAGTCTTATTTTAAAAACATTTTAAACACAGGGGATTTAGAAAAAAAAAACCCACCCACAACCCAACACCATTGCTCAAACCCTCACATTAGGATTTTATCCTGCCAAATGAATCTCAAAGTGAGCTCACTTAAATTACAGATTTCTCTGGAGGTTAACAAGAACTAAAGGTATTTTGAGTATTAGATGCACAATAGCATTAATGGGAAAAGTAGTAGCTGCTATGATAACTACATTTCTTGGGCATTTGTTTTGACAAAGTATATTTTAGAATGGAACCTTCTGAGATTTCTTATGCTCTCTGCAATCTGGAATCTTCGCTTGACTGTTGAATGAGGATAACAGGTCAAAATTATATAATTGTGGCAGTACAGATGCCCAAACCACTGAGTAAATACATCGTCACAGACAATGTTTCTGTAGTGCAAGCCCCCAAAGGAATGTGTTTCTGACTCATTGGAAAGGCAACATGTTCACTGCAAAGTTTGGAGCATTGCGGAGGCAATGCACCATACAGAAAAACACAGTTCACAAAGAGCCATGAATCCCTGAAAGGGTTTGTGGAAGTCCCAGAAGGGATCTGTAAGGTCCCCCCAACCTCTCCAAGCTAAGTGTCAGGAAAAGTAAATTAAGATTTTGTATCACCTGTAAAGAACGAGTCTAAAGCATAAAAGCTCTGAGTGGTAAAGTTCGGCAATACACAGACTTTCCATCTGGGTAAGCTGTATTCCACATTTTTAGTGGCGAAGAAGGTGGTTTTACTCCCCTGCAGGACTAGATCAGCTATGCACTGCCTACATATTGAGTGTGGTGATGTGCAAAGAAGAGGGACTACAGAAAGGTGATAACTAGAAATGGACCTACTTTTGTTCATGAAGCTGTAAGTACAAAAGTACTTTGTGCACTGATGGACCACTGGAAAGCAGCTTATGGGGCTGCTGGTGGGACGGAGGTGAGTACACCCGGTTCAATTTTCTTTCTTTGCTGGGTCTCAGGTATTTCCTACTGTTACTGTCATAGAAATGAACTTTAATGACACCATTATGCTGTCAGAAACAGTGTATAGAAGAGAAGGGACAACATGTACCCTAACTCATACATGTGTTTTTCCTTGAGCAGTTCTAAGTCAACGGCAGGGTTTTTTTTTTTCCCTGTTTTTATTCCCTGTGTTTTGCAACATAGAGTCTATCTGATTGTCTTATGCTGACATCAGTGACAGTCTCATATTACATCAGAATACTTTTTTACTGTCTGTTCAGGAAGGGCAATCTGACATGATGAGTTTGATCACGTGATGAGTTTGTGTCATAATTTACATACTGCCATTTCAATAAACTTGTGTACTTTAATTAAGAGTCTGCAAATTCCAATGTACCACAGAGAACAATACCAGAAATGTATTTTGTTCCTGAAATGAGCTAAAGACCTTACAGAGATCATATATCTTTTCACCTACATGTGTACACGTCTTCTGTGCCTGCTTACTCATTAATTCACATAGGTCAATAACTTGGACTGGAAGCTGAGCTGTGACATTCCGGAATAACCTATACAAGCATAGAGACAACATTGTAGTTTAGGAAGGATGCATACAAAATTGGCATGTTTTACTTCCTGACTACACCCGACACTCACAAACCCTACAGTCTATTCTGCACATCTGCACATAAAACTGCAGAAAAAGTGTCTAATCCTTTTACTTCACTGTCTACCTTGAGCTTCCAGCATGTACCAAGTCATGGGCTTTTTCTCTGTTACACAAAAATAGACAAGATTTTGGAATATAAATTCAAAACTCGCTAAAAAAAACCACAAAAAAACCCCAAAACATGCAAAAAGAACCAAACCAAACCCCCCAAATTACAGTTTAGGGTTATAAAGTAGTTGCCTCAAATGGTCTTTCTGAAATAGTGACAACATCAGTCTGTCAGCCAATATAAATCACAGTATCTGTCATACTTTACAAAGTGTTATAATAGATAAATAATCCTTTTTTATAGATTCTACAATTTATATCCCTGTATAAAAAAAATACTGTCTTACAATGCCTAAAGAGGGATATAATTCAGACAGAGCAAACCCATAGTAAGTACACAATTTAGTACAACAAAGTGCAAAATTCATAATTCTTTGAGAATTAAGAGGTTTCAGGGACCTTTCCATTTGTCCTTGACTTTGGGCAGGTATTTCAGTCACAGCTGTATGGTTAGGCAATTATTCCATCAAATTCAGGCTGCTCTCAGAGGAGTTGCTTAGTGGAAAAGCTGACAGCAGCCAAATTCACACCATTCTCCAAGTCTGCACTGGTGTAGCTAACTCAAACCACTGGAATTCAGATGAGGAAAAGGAGAAACCTATAGCACTAAAAGACTTCTGCAGTAGTAAAAAATGTGCCAATAGATTTATTATTTTCTTTTAAATATAAGCCCATATCTGCTGAAAGAATTAGTGTATTTTCATGGGGTGTCATGTTTGACATCCCATGAAAATGCTCTATAATGCTTCAAATTAAAAGCAGAAAATTGTACATTTAGATGTTGCTAACAGCCACTGAAAACCTTTAGACTGTTAATTTTATCTTTAGGAAATATGGACAGTAGGAAGTTGAGCTCCTCATTAAATTATGCTAGCTAATTCATGATACCTCATTAAAAATTTAAAATCAGCCCTTTTTGTCAAGTACTTTTACTTGTATTAATTATCTAATCACAACAGACTCAATTGATTAATAGTACTTGTAAAATATGGTTCCAGTCTGTTGGAAAGGTCCATCTGGTTAGAAAATTTGTCCTTATTATGGGAACTGTTGTGAGAAGGTCTATTTCTATTAAATGCTAGTAGAGTAGCAACAAGGGGTATATAGAGTTGTGGTAGAGAATGATGAGAAAACCGTGAAGAAAATGAGATCTTTCCACTTAATTTGCATGCACCACATTTCTGACACTCCGGACATTCCATGTAGAGTACAAATAGAGTACAGAACAACAGGTTGCCCAGAGATATTGTGGATGACCCATTCCTCCAATTGTTCAAGAACAGGTTGTATGGGGCTTTAAGCAATGTGGTCTAGTGGATGGTGTACCTGCTCATGGCAGTGGCAGTTGAATTTGATGATCTTTAAGTTCTCTTACAATCCAAACCATTCTATGATTCTATGGTTTTGAATTAGATAAGTTTGAATTCTCTGTCAGAATTATAATATTTTTAAAACTATCTGTGCCAGATGTTCTTACATGGTTTTTTTGATGATTCTGGTAGTCTTGGGGTATGCTTTGAAAATTATCACAGTTCGAAAAATGTGGTTAATTTATTTTAATTTAATTAAAAGACTTGATACTAATTTTGTATGATGGATTGTGAGAAATTCTGAGTTGAACTCTGGCTCAAAGGACCAACATATTCAGTAATCATTGAATTTCAGAAAATTATCAAGCAAACATTTTTAATAATATTGATATTCCTGAGCATGAGGTTGATTTTTTTCACACACTCTCATGCATTTGATAAGATATGACATTGATAAGATATGAGTGTATTTCCATAATTATCAAAGTAGCTAGAGATATGATATCTATGAGATATCTAAGAGATGCCATCAAGAGGGGCCCAGACAGACTTGAGAGGTGGGCCTGTGCAAATATCATGAAGTTCAACAAGGCCAAGTACAAGGTCCTGCACCTGGGTCATGGCAATCCCAAGCACAAATACAGGCTGGTGGAGAATGGACTGAGAGCAGCCCTGAGAAGGACTTTGGGGTGTTGGTGGATGACAAGCTCAACATGAGTCAGCAATGTGCACTAACAGCTTAGAAAGCCAGCTGCATCCTGGACTGCATCAAAAGATGTGTGGCCAGCAGATTGAAGGAGGTGATTGGAGGTGATTCTTCCCCTCTGCTCTGCTCTATTGAGACCCAACCTGGAGTACTGTGTCCAACTCTGGGGCCCTCAACACAGCAGGGACATGGACCTGTTGGAACAGGTCCAGTGGAGGGTCACAAAGATGATTAGAGGGATGGAACAGCTCTCCTATGAGGATAGGCTGGAGAAGACAAGACTCCATGGAGACCTTAGAGAAACCTTCCAGCATATGAAGGGGCCCTACAGGAAAGAAGGGGAAAGGAGTATAGGATGAAGGGTAATGATTTTAAACTGAAAGAGGGTAGATTTAGATTAGGTATTAGGAAGGAAATCTTTACTGTGAGGGTGGTGACACACTGGAACAGGTTGCCCAGAGAAGTTTTTGAGACCCCACCCCTGGAGGTTTTCAAGACCAGGCCAGATGAGATTTTGAACAACCTGGTCTAGTGGGAGGTGTCCCTGCCCATGGCAAGAGTGTTGGAAATTGATGATCTTTAAGGTCCCAAAGCATTCTACAATTCTATGACTGATTATAATCTGTTTCTTATAAGACAGTGATGGAG
The DNA here is from genome assembly GCA_004320125.1 of Scolopax mira. Classification (NCBI taxonomy): domain Eukaryota; kingdom Metazoa; phylum Chordata; class Aves; order Charadriiformes; family Scolopacidae; genus Scolopax; species Scolopax mira. Next base: position 66,522 of record BJBW01013913.1, on the reverse strand, counting down.
CCACAAGACTTCAAGCAGTATGAAGACTTCAAGCTTCATGATTTTTGAGAATTTGAATCCAGAATATAAGTGCTTCTCTTTCAACCAATGTGAAATGGAATCAAGTGGTATTTACGAAGATTTCCAAAACCATACTTAATACTGAATAAAACAAAAATCAAAGCAAAAAATATCTATAAATATTACTTCAGTGCAGATGTTAGACGAATACTATCAACCCAAATGTTCCATGACTAGTGTTCCCTTTCCTAAGGAAAACCACATGAGATTGATAAAAATTATGAAAACAATATTTCCTCTGCCTCCCCACTCCCACCACACCGACTGGCTTTACACTGGTTTACAAACTCTTGCTTGTCAACATGAGGGACAGAAATTTACTTTAACATGTAAAAGCTGATTTGATTCCAGAAGCTTTGGCTTAAGACTCTATTCATTGTTAGAATCCCGTTAAAATCACCAGAACCAGCAATACTGTAGGGACACATATAGGCAATGCCAAACTGTATCAGAAGTGAAGGTTCACTAAATTGCCAGTGTAACTTCAGTGTTTATTCCCCAAAGCACTTTGTTTTACATCCATATACAAAACACAATGAACAGAAATTGGTGCAGTATCCCTCCAATTTAGAGAACAATTCATTATGATCCTAAATTCATAACAATTTTTCAGTGTTTAAAATTAATTTTAAAATACCTGATTCTTTCATAAAGTGAGAATATGCTGATTTGAGATAATATTTCCTTCAAAAATATTAGAAAAATCTGTCCTGATCAAAGCAGAGAAGATATTGGGGTGATTCCTGATACACCCAGATGAAAGACTTTTAATGCTGAACACAGCTTAATGGAAAAAAAGGACTATACAGTAGCCCAGAATATCAATTGTTCATCTCATTTATTTCTTCCTATTGGGTATATGTGGAGTGGCATCCTAATTGAGTGTTAATGAAGAGTTAATTAGAATTAAGTGCTTCAATAGCAGTTGGTGATTATTAGCTTTTTTAGCACAGGGCGATTTAATTCTGGTATTAATTTTCAAAATGGGTATAAAACAAATAGAAAGGCCATTAGTTCTCTCTGCTCCCCTCAAGCCTTGAATTTGCATTCCTTCATACAGTGACATCTTTTTCTGTGGTTTTTAATGACAGTACTAGAAATCTCATCTGCTTATCCAAATGAAAAGGACTGTCCAGATTTTCAGTATGTTTTTTATACATAACTTCCATCATCATGTTTCATCTCTGCTATGAAGAAGTCATTTCTAAAAGTGACAAAGTGCTGTCCAGTGTCCATGCTCAATTCTCAACCTGTCTACTTAGCTGACAAACCTTGCATAGGAAACCAGGAGGTTTCAGGAGGCAGTTTGAAAACAAACTGATTTCCCTTAGGTCAGAAGACACATGCCAGGTGATAATGACTTAAGGTCACTGCAGAACTAAGCTAGATATGACCCAGAGACCACAGCTGAGAGATTTTATATTGCTTCTAACTAACAAAGATTAGACTTCCTGTCAGTAACATCTCTGTATTTTTAGACATCGATGAGACTGACTATTTCAGTTTATTCTGTATCAACCTAATATGATAAAACAAGAAGGAACAGCATCTTAAAGAATTAATTTCTAAACATTCTGGGAAATAAGAGAAAAGTAACAATATAATATAATAAAAGCAGCAGAAATAATATAATATAATATAATATAATCAGCCGAAATTACAAAACAGGGAAACTTCTACATGCTCACTTTTTAGGTTTTGTTTTTAATGTCTAATGTTTCTCTTGGGAAGGTTACAGCTGGATACAAGGTCTGATATTTTTCTTTCTTCAAAGTATTTTGTGGATATTATTGTTAGGGAAGGGGAAACATGGTGATTCTCTGACATGAAAACAAGATGAGGTAAAAATATGATACTGTAGTTCTATAGTACTTTTCTAGTTCCTCAGTTTCTGTAGTGATGATGCTGCCTGAGTTTTTCATGGCAAGCCAGAGCTATAGAAGTGTGTCACAGTATTAAAAACCTTCACAGTGTTCTGAGCAGTACTGATGGGGAGACCAAAACACTAATTATAACTGCTAAATCTGCATCTTTCTATGTAAATAGCAACGTAAAAAATCAGCATTTTTAAGTCAGCCAAGTTGAAAACTTAACTCTAAAATATAATTTGAAATTACTAATTTCATATCATTAAAAAGTGAAAAAATAAAATCTCTAACAATATTTAAAATAGTAATATGGAGTATGCATGCAAGTATAAGCTGGTTTGCTTGACCTCACTCTCAAAAAAATATGATCAACATGTAATGTACATAAAATGACAGGAAAATAGGCCAACATGTATTTATCAAAGATAGATGACAAACATGAATACTAAAAGCAATAGGATTTAATTAATGTACTCCCAATTTTGTGAGGTACTCACTTTGGTCAGGTACTATACCGTAACACAAAATAAAGATGATCTACATAATGTTAAAATCTGGCTAACTAACAGCTCCAGCTTTGAACTGGACTGGATGGTCTCCAGAGCTCTATTCCAACCTCGGCTATTGTTGTGGTTTAGGCCCAACTGGCCAATGATTGGCAACAGATGCTCTCCCCCCACCTCTCATTTCAAGGAGTGGAGGAGAATGGATAAAGAGATTCACGAGTTTAGAAGGAACTTAACTACTTTTATGAACTATTAACAATAAAATAAAAAAGAAATGATGAAATAGATACAATACATACAAAACTGTATCAAGCTCCCAGGATGAAATTACTAGACGGCACTGGGGAAGTACATGCCTCAGCAATGGATGGGAACTGGATTCCAATTCTGGAGTCAGGAACACATGGATCAGGATCAAAGGCAGATGAACAGACAGAATCTTCCTCTGATGCTGGCCATTGAAGAAAGATGGCTGACCCCTTTTTCCCTCAGCTTTTATTCTGAGCATGGGGCAGATGGGATGGAATAATCCTTTCAGTAAATTTGGGGTCACCTGTCCTGTCTGATCCACCCTGCAGGTGGATATCCCCTGCAGGGTGGATCATCCCTCTACGTTTTTCCGTTTCCGACACTCCAATGAGGCAAATAAAAAAATTAGCTGACCTTGGTGTGTTATAGCAATAAATATAAGCAAGAGCCTCTCTGCATACCGTTCCTTGGCATCAACTATAAACACAGGTCTTATCACTCTGAGAACGAACAGTTTTCTGCACAATATGCTGTTAATTTCAGAGAGTTAGAAAAGGCCTAGCTAACATGTAAAATGACTGAACAGAAAGTTGATTCTGCTTCACCTCAAACCAGGACAGCTTTTCTTTGTGATTTAGTGATCCTGTAGTAAAAGGGAAAATCTAATCTTTATCTTGAACAGAAAAATCTAGATAGCATGGACCTGAGTATCAGTTTACTCATCTGCATTATTGAAGATAAAGACCAATCAAGGAAGGATCTTATATCCCTCATTTTTTTTAGCCTAGGTATTGCTACCTGTACCAATGCAGCAAACAATTCATGCTTTACATAGAAGACTCGATGATGTCATGTTATTTTTTATATCAGCATAGAGCTCAAGATTATTGTTAACAATACCCACTCTCCTTTTTCCTGATTAGTGTGTATCAGCAGGAGTAAGGAACCAAAGTCTCCTACTACTGTCTGTAATTCTACATGGTAATTACCACTCATTTTTCTAGCTTTTAAGAAAATGCAAGTTACTCAAAATTTAAAAGGTCTCTTTATGAAATAAGAAAAGTTTGCAGCACTGAATGAAGACATCATAGCTGTGTTGATTCAGGTCTAAAAAGAAAGGAAAAAATCTATTGCAGACTCATAAGTATATACAGTTTTGAACTGTATACAAGAGGATGAAAAGTCTTGTGTATATATTTTTTAAGTTCTACTCTAGAAGTTCCTCATCTCAGTGAACCAGAATGTTTATGAATCATTGGAAAAATTACTGTTACAGCGTCTGTAATTTCATAACAGTTTCATGCACACAAAAGGTATACTTTTATTTGTGTATGTATATGTATATATATTTATGTAAACTTTTTACTGATGGATAATCTAAATAAACAACTGGAAAATATTTAGTTCTAGCTAATCATCTTGCTGATGTAGAAAAGATTTCTCTGTGTGTGGAGAAAGATCCTCCAGCTGAGAAGTGCCTTAGTTGGAGTACCATCTTATAAGGTTATCATCACTAATCAGATTAACAGTGAAATTACTATTGAGTTAAAATAATTTTTTTGTAATTTTGACCTCTGAGAACAACACAGTAGTTTTAATTAATGGAGGAAGAAATAAATAAAAAAAAGACATGTAGTAGACAATCTGTAAACATGGCATGCAGTCACACAGAATAAGGTTCCATGATCCAGAGATAAAGCATTAACAATTTTGAATAACTAATAATGTCAATCTGAGGCCAACAAGAAATCTCATAAGTAGCCAAAATAACAAACAAATTTTAGGCCTTTTATGGACAAACTGCAGAACAATATTCATCTGAAGCCAGGGAAAATGAAGACTTGCTGAAAGCCCATTTTGTAAGAAAGAATTATAGCATGTCATGATCATATGGGAATATGTTCCTGTAGCAAGGACATCCATGGGAAAGAAAGGGCAAATCCCAAAGTTTCATGTAATAACTTTTAACTACACCTGATACATGGCTGATTCAATATCACACAGTGATTAAAGCCACAAAGGAAAAGAGATCATCCTTGTTTGAAGACCTACATAAGCAAGGGTCTGGTTTTCAAGAACTGAAATGTAAGGCATCACTGAAACATTTGTCCCGTGTTGAGACAGGCCTTGGGGAGCACACACACTGAGTTTGTTATTATAAGACAGGGTCTTTGAGCTATTAAAAATAAATATTATTTACAAGAGAAGGTAAGAATAGCAGTGCTGTGTCAGACCTAGTATCTACCAATATCCTGCTTTTGAATGCATCCAGAAGCAGATGCTTAGAAAAAGATTGTAAGAATAGGGTGAGCATGCAGTAATAATTTCCTGTAACACTGTCTCACTTTCCAGAATTCTGTACTTTAGCCATTTTCTGAACCCCAGACTACAACTTTATGGTTATAATAATGCATAATATGCAGAAACACATAAATATAAATATATACCAATATATACCAATATACATTCCTTTTATATATATATACACACATATATGCATGAACAATTATATACTCATGCATACAGGCAATTTTATATTACTATCTGTATATGTTTACATCTAGCCTAGATCACCACCTTACATTTTTCCCCTTTTTCACAAATTTGATGTTACTTTAATAAGGATCAGAAATATTCTGTTGTGAAAAATGCATATAATTTAGTGGATATTCAAGCCAATTTACTTGAATATATTAGCTTGTTCTTGCCTGCACACTTCCTTTGGTGTTCATGAGAACATCTTTGACTTAAGAATGTTATAATGTCCTCAGTTTACAATAAGGTTTCTGTACAGGGAATTTTCCAGTTGTCTAAAGCCCAATGAGTCAGATGTAAGTATGACCTGGACACAACTCTTCCTAGTTTCAATGGCTAACTTTGTAAATTTTGTTTTACATTCATTTTATATTTAATTTTTTCACATAGGTGAAATTGTCAGATTTTAAAGTTATTAATTTTAATTCTCTGGAGAACAAAACCAAATACATTTAATTTTTAAATAAAAGGTTTGTCTAAAATGGACTTTCTGGATGATCAAAAATGAACCACACAGTCATCTCCATGCCAAATATTCATAGCTACAAGGGTTAACACTGGCTGTGCATATGGGTATATGTGTGCGAGTGCTTACAAAGCCGTGCTTTATAAATCTACAACATGTTAAAAGCACAAAATAATTCACAATATTAATAACTATACAATCAGGAAAAAAAAGGATTTTACTGAAATCCATTATTTAATCTTATAACCACCTTGTCAACAAAATTAATCATTTCATATTTAAGACAATACAGTCTGACATATTAAAATGTGTTTGAAAAATTAATATTCAAAATCAGCTATAAATGCCTGTCTTTCAAGTGGTTCCTATTCGTTTATCAATAGACCTTTCATTGACTTCATAGTCAATGGCTGACACATTCAACCTATGTAGACTGGGTGCCTATAGCAAGATTTTCCAAAAACACTTGGCTAACAATGTGTGGAAAACAAACTAGTCGATGAATGTTTTTCATTTATAATGAATTCTATTTGTCTTAATCCAACCAGTGTATAAGAGATGGTAAATGATGGCATCAATACCAAAAGAGATGCTAATCTCTCATGGTCTTTAGCAGACCTCAGTAGAAGAAGATTAAGTATCTCTAAGAGCTTCAGGTATCTATGAGACCTCACTGGCAATGCTTTGATGTTAGGGTGGACTTAGTAATGTCTGCAGATAAATGAATCAAAAATATAAACAAAAAAATGATACCTGCTAACCTAGCCACATAAGTGGGCTTCCGAGTTCATTCTTCAGTAGAGCCAGCAAGTGAATGGTTCGCTTAAAGATTAATTTCCCTCTTAATTTCAGAGAAGCATGGTTTTCTGAGTCCATCCTGACTCTAGAAGAGTTGTCGGTCTATGTAGTTGGACAAACACACAGCAAGAAGTTGATACATGCTGTGCTTCACTTTTAAGCTCCTAATGTTGAACTCACTGCAGAGGATGGATGCTTCCTGTAAGAAAGGTAAAGTAATGGGGGAAAGGCAATTAAAGGAGATTTTCAAGTTTTGAAAAATTTCTTGGAGTTCTTTTCTAGAAAAGCTGCACAGCTCAATAAACAACTGTCTACTCAAAATATCACATGCAAGAACATACTGCTTTCTTTAACTGCACCACAGATTGTGTGTGGGAAAACTCCTACAGATTAAAGAAATAAAAGAAAGGCGGGGCATAACATCATCCACTGACACTGCTAACACCTCTAATGCCCATTACTGGAATTCAACCACACAACATCTAAATAATTTCAGGGTATAAATGCATTTATTCTAATAACAGTCTTGGTTTTGTTAGTTGAAGATGGCCTTTTTCATTAGCATATGAATGATACAAAGGAGTTGAAATGTCCCAAGGAATTCAGAATGAATGTTTGCTTATGCTGAGTTGTATTACATAAAGTGTATGGATGGTACCTACAAAACACAAAAAAAATTTCAGGAATAAGAAAGAGCTCAATTCTAATTATTGATCTTTTTTCCTTCACTGAGATAAAAATTCTAGTTATTTGAATGTAAACACATACAGAGACAACTGGAGTAGAACTTCCAAAAGTGCATGAACACCTTGGGAGTACATAACTTTCAATTTTGCCCAGATTAGTGGGGCTAAGTATAGTGTTTTCTGTAACCTTAATTCACATTTTCTTCCCCCATACTGCCTCTCTAAGCATCTCTTTTTTTAATCATGTCTCTTCCATCTGATTAAGATGGCATACAGTGCACCTCATATATTCCTTATCTCAGTATATTTAATACCTATGAATGAATTTGTTTCAGCACTGCAGCATGCCAAATATGAGCTCACAGACATATCAGTTTTAAATGAGCACTTCCTCAGCATTTTCACAGTGTCATAAACAGTAGGTGGAAGGCAGGGTTCCAGAAGATTCTCAACATCTGAGAGTCATTTTCTACAGCATTGAGCCAGGAGGGTTTAATTCATAAAGAAACTCCACTTTATGGAGCAATTGCTCTCAGGGGTTGAATTTGCATTTGGCAGTTTCCCTTTTTAAGTTTTTTTTTGTTGCCACAGGGGAACACCAGCAACAGTGCATAAATAAGAGTGTAAGGAGGGGAAGAGTGCACCTTCTCTTCTCTGACAACTACCCTGTTCCTTGAGGTACACCAGCCTTTCTAATATTCAGATTATAACTGCTCTTCTAAGATGCTTTACTACCTTATTTCTAACTTTTCTTATAGAATATCTCCTATTTCCGCATTTCTTTTCCACAACTTTGCTCTGTCTCGCTTCCTGACCCAGGAAGCAGACAGTCAAGGCCTGTTTGTAACCACAGATGAGTATCTGGCTGTTAACTTCCTTAACTCCCAAGTGCAGGAAATAAGACATTAAATACTAGCTATTTTACACTACATCCCCATCAGCTGGGGCAAAGTCAAAACAGAATTACTGAGAAGGAAGCACTAAGGAATTGTAAATATCAAAATACATCTTTAAGTATGTTGTTTCATCCTATTTGTGGTTCAGTCATCTGTTATTTCAGCAATATTTCATAATCTTACTCATCATCAAACTCACTTTTTACTCTTAATAAGTGTCTTTAATTTCAAATAAAAGTGGTGTGTCCTGAACTCTGACTAAATAGAGGTGAAACTCACTCAAAGTCCACACAATAATGTAGTCTACCTGCTGCACACCAGTGCTAAACCCTGTAGGCATCTTCACTAATTGGGTGGTTTTATTTAGCTTAAAAATCCTTTTCATTTAGTATTTCTTTTTAGTTACCATTACTCTCCATGAGGAGTGGATATATATTTAAATATGTACAGAGATATCTGATATGAAGAGGAAAGAACACAAAATAGGATGGGAGTTCTCCTTCCTGAACACTTTCAGCATTTTCTTGCTCTGTCTATTAAGTATATGTCAAAGAGACTGGATAATCAAGCACAACTCACCCTCAAGGCAGGAACTTGAGAGTTTAGTAAGTTTGCATGTCAGGTGAGATGTCTGAATAATCTGGGCTATATTGTACCCAAAGTCACATCTGCTTTTTAGTGCAGTAGATTTTAATATAACTAGATTCTTATTACCTGTGGTATTTCCGTCTACTTCTTTCATCCTAAGAAAATGTGATTATTTGCTTTTTTTTTTTACATTTGCTGTGACAATCAACAGTATTTTAACATGTATTTGAAATATTTCTCCTTAATGGTCCCAAATTCTGAAGCTAACAGTGCTGCTGGCTGAAAATTCCTCTGTTTTATTAATGTTGTCTAGAGTTAGATAATCCCTATGATCCTCCTGCCTAAAACTGCTCTGGAACAGATACCTGATGAATTTCAAACAATGAAAAGGCCAACACCTTAGCTAAGCTCCCGATCTGTCTCATGTTTAAAATTCACGAGTTTGCTTTACACATTTTCTAGTTTCTTGATTTAAGATCAGAGGAAAAAAAAAATGAGACTGAAAACCCTGTGTTCATATGTCATAAGATTCTAAGATAAAAATGAAAAATGAAGCACACTACAATGCCTTTTTTAATGATTTCTGTAATTTTGTAACACAAATTCTAGGTGAAAAAAATAGAATATTTTCACTTCTTTCACTATGAAAACACGTATTGCTTGGAGTACTTTCATCCAAACATACTTAAGATGGTATAATATTTAATTACAGTTATCATTTAGATCACCATTAATCAAGCAATTAGACGTGTTTGTTTAAACTAGACATTTATATCCTTAGTTTGTAATGATGATTGCCATGTCTCAATGTGTATCACTCCATACCAAATGGCTACAACCAATATTCCACAAATACCAAATGCAGTTCTAACACTTAAATTAAATAATTGAATTTTGAGATAGCTAAATGTGTGACTCCTGTTGCTGATAATTTTGCCAAGCTTGAAGTATTTGCACTAAAATCATCCATGGTTGTTTGTAGCAGGAAAAGAAAATTAATTCTTCGTTTCTTTTTTTTTTTCTTCTTTTTTTCTTCTTTTTTTTTTTTTTTCTTCCCCTTAATGCCATTCCTTTCAAAGCAATGGCAGCGCTATCTTAATTTGTCTTTCTAGTGCCTAGGCTTTTTGATATAGTTACATAATTATATACTATTTTTTTCTCCACTGAGCATTGCTTCATTCAGGGTAGAGGAAGGATGCACCTCAGGGAATAGATCAGGACTATCCAGTTACAAAAAGCCCTCCTTGTCATTGTCATAGGTCCTCCATACTCATTTGCTGCAGAAGACGTCAGGTATACAGTGAGTGAGGCAGAAGAACATGAGATTGGTTGAGAAGGTCTTGGGAGAAAAGTAGCAAAATGATGCAGCAGGCTTGAAATATCCTGCTTCTCAGAGCTAAATAGTTAAGTCAGAATGTTGCATTAGCACAACTATGCTGCTTCTTGTATCCAAATCATTCATTCCTGGCCGGGATATCTCTCACAGATCTGTAATGTACCATATAGACAAACATAATTGTGTGATCCTTATTTTCTAACTGGCTGCATCTAGGATCTGATTTGTGGAAATTGTGTACACTCAGAGCTGCCACGGCTGTCTGTGGGATGCTGCTTTGAACATCTAATTTGCTGTGTAATTCTTAGTACTCCACAAAATCAAGTTCTGTGTATCTCTGATTGAATAAGAAAATTAGCGGGCACTTTGGATGTTTGTATCTATGTGCATCAGTTCTCAATCTGTAAAATGGGGATGATAATTTCATCAGATGGTTGTGGAAGTGAAGTCATTAGTCTAATCAGAGCACTCAGATACTACACTGATGAGTACCAGAAGAAAAGCCACAGGAAATGAAAAACTCTGTATTCAGAGCAGGGTTTAAATAACGTGCAGTAAGTAGTGTGCTGAACAACTCATTGAGCACAAGCGAGAAAACAGCTATTGAATAGTTGCTCATTACATGGACAGTTGCCATTCTCTGCACTGACAGCAACAGAAAAGAAAAATATACCGCTTGAACCTGTAGTTAAAGACTGCATCAAATTCCAAATACCAAAAGAGGCATCTTTTCTTTGAAACTGGTAATATTGACATTCCCTTACTTCTGACTGCTTCACTCTGTGCTTTCTCTCTTTTTGTTTCTTTTTCTGTGTTTAAAATTTGGGCTACAGTAAATACTATGACTTTTTGGCTTAATTTTATTTCCCCATAAGCAGCTGGAAAATAAAATTTAAAATTACTTATGTAATGTTTACCTGGTCTCTGGGCTGTTTTGTTTAACATGAAAGAGTTTCTGATTCATCAAGTCCTATGCTGTTTTTCATAAACCATTTAACATGAGAGATGGATTTCATTTCCTGTGATGCTAATTTTGCCTGTGCAATCCAGTGTGGGCTTCCTATCCATCTCTTTCCTGAGAGTAAAAAAGAATTTGAGGAAAAAGACTGTGGCTGTCAATATACAGGGTAGACATATTAGTGAATATACCTATGCATAGCAAATATAATTCTGTTTTTCACTCAAGTTTATTTAAATGCTGTTGATATAACATTTGGGAATATAATAAACAAATCTCTATAGAAATATTTTGTTGGTATAGTTACAGCAGTTATAGACTGCAGAACTCTTCTCACTGAAATGTGAGGTGAGACCATCAACTACCTTTTGGTCAGTGACATGCCACTGCAAATGTGTTCCGTCAATAGGATTAGAAGGGACACACCTTACGAATCACTGACACCCACCTCTTAAAATACAGCAATGCTTCTTCCTATCTTATTGCCATTTTCTTTCATTCCATCACGTGATAGAATAAAATGATACCTTTCACATTGATTTATTCCCAATCTATCAGCCTATCTAAATTCAGCAAAGCATTAAACAACGTAAATAATCAAAGCTTTTGCCTCAAACTTTCCAGTACTAGCAACAAGTGTTCATCATTTCATGCAATTTCTTTCCAACTCTGCATATACTGAAGCATTTATGATATCCCCTATAAGTAGTCAGAATGGGATTAATTTTATTGAAATTTAGAAATCTGTTGTGTATACTTTGACATTTCTGTCAAACAACTTAATCTCCCTCTATAGTCAATGGAAGCACTTTAGAGCCCAATCCATTTAGCGCATTAAGATATCTATTTCCAGATGAGATAGGCAATACCCAGAACATCTTATTTCTTGGTTCACTATGAGAAACACAGAAATTCAGATAGAAAAATGCATATTTCATCACAATTTGTTGTTAAATTGATAGTAACACCATGCAAATATAATCAGTATATTGGAGTTATTAATAAATTAAACTGTTGATCTGCATGGGAAGTGGAACACCCACATCTAGACTGCTAAATTATTTGAACACTCCCTTCCATGGGTAGGATTGGAGTCACCTGGCATTAATCCAACCAGTCCTTTTGTACGAAGTAGTAGTCAGCTCATGGGCTGGTCTAAGGGTGAAACCGTAAATCCAACAATATTTAGTTTACAAGTATGGATGTGGTTTATATATCCATATATATACCAGCAAGTGACAGGCATCCATTCTGCTTTTGAAAGGGACTTTGTTAGCTGGAGCAAAGTAGAAACATAGCAATAACAAATGCACAGTATTAAATCTCTGGAATTACAAACAAATTTTAGAATTTGTTTCTGTCTTCTAGTAACAATCATACTATCTTTCTCTTCTTAAGTAGGGTTTGAGTCTTTAAACATAGTTTTAATGAGCTCAGATCTTGCGAGTAAATGTTTATGGTTAGGCATACTAAGTAAATGTCTTTGAGATGAAGATGTTTTCTTTTGTATGAATAAGATTGATATATAAATTCCTGTGTGGCATATATTACTCAGATAGGTACATGTCCTAATTTATCTTTCTTTTATTACTATGTGTGTGATAATATGAGATTAGCAGTAAAAGCACCAGGAAAGTAAATCTCCTTCTAATGCAATTAAATCTCAAGTAAGTGGAGATACATCCAGGGAATGTGTTTGGTACATTTCAACTATCTAAACAAAAAGAAATCAAGGTAAAGAAAATCAGTGTAGTGCATAATAGAATTTTTAATATTTCAGCTATTCAAGCAGTGACATCCTAAATCTCATCTCATGTATATTCTGTGAATACCATCCAGACAGTACTGATAATGGTATCTCAGCTATTGCAGACTCTGAAATATGCATACTAAATTTAGAATGGGAAGGTAACTCTATATGTCTTATGTACAGCAATATATACTGACATATCTGATCCATTAGAAAAGAGGAAAAAGATGGTTGAGCATCACATTAAGTGTGACAAAGCCAGATCAGCCAGTCAAAGGCTACAAAGGCCAAGCTGTGGAGTGAAAGGGTAACAAGATAGACAGGTGGAGAGTGGATTAAAAAAGAGTGATGGTAATAGAGACAGTAGGGAAATGTACTGCAATTGTGAGTTCTGCAGCTACAAAGATTAGAATGCAAAGGTGGTAACAGTAAGCAGTTTCCGTTCAATGCTTTATATGTTTTTCTAGCTGGGCACTATTATTTATTATCTAATTGCAGTTTCATGTTGACTTCCCTTTCTGTCTGTCAAATTCTCCACCCCACTCCCCTTTTTTAACCTCTTCAACCTAACTAATTTGCATCTTACCTTTTTATCATATTGTCCTGTTTCTTCTGGTTCATTCCCCTTCTTTCATTTCTTGTAAACTGATTCTCTCAGTCCTCTGATTGGTGCGCATCAGTTTGGTGTACATATGACTCTTGACTCTTAACAAAATAAGGACAATTCATCAGGATTTTTTGGCTGCTTATGTCTATAGCCTTTGTTTCCAAATGAAGCTTTGGCCTTTGCTTTCCTGCATCATTAGCTTCGTCCTAAACACGAGTGATGTGGGTTTCTCCAAAGTGATCAGAATGGAATTGCTTCTGGGAGCTTGATGTGTGATGAAGGTTGATCCAATCTGTTGCTCCAAGCAGGACTGACTTCAAAGTTAGAACAGGTTGCTTTGGGCCTCGTTTTAAATATTTCCAAAGATGGATGTTCTTCTGCCTTTCTGGACAGCCTATTTCAGTGTTTAACTGAAGGCATTGGGTACCTGGGTCTCTTTCTTATGTTTTGGATATTAATAACATGATATATAAGTAAGGTTTTGTCTTTTAACTCATTATGAAACCAAGTAAGAAAAGAAAAGTCAAATTACTTTGTTATTTCATTTGACCTCAAAATCTTAGTGATCACAAAGGGCTAAATGTAAGTATCGTGGGAAGCGAACAGTAGCTACTGTCACTGTCTCAGGGACTAACTCATTACTTAGGAGAATTGAATTGCAACAGACTGTGAAACTGATTACATTTTCTAAATTCATGCTGTGATGTTTCCCAGAAACTTGCTGTCCACCTGCAAAGATAGGATGGAATTTGTGCTGAATTTACACATGGTAAAACTGACACATATTGAGGTTAGCATAACATAATTATTAGTGGCCTAAACCTGTGACTGTAGCAAATATAATATGGGAAGTTGGAAGATTATTCAAAATTCTCTTTGTAGGGTTGCAAGTAGGGTTGCAAAGCATTTTGTCATACTGCCAATGCTTACAGCAATTTAGGTCATTCACTAAGAAAATCTTCCAAAAATAGGCAGAGAGAAAAACATGTGTTAATAAGTATTGTTCCACCTATTGAAGGCGGCATTTGCTTGTGCTTAGAGCTTATGTTTGTGAGTCAGTCGATCCATAATTTTGTTTCTGACACAAAAATCAATTCTGTACAAGAAATTATATAGTATGGTCCTCAAACTCAGATTTGAAAACAAACAAACAAACAAACAAAGTTCCCCTAAACCCTGGAAAGTAAAAAAAAAAAAACCTTCCAGAATATTATATAAAATAGAAAGGAAAAAGTACCCATCAATCTGTAGAACTATCAAGGATAAAGCAACAAAATTAAGCTCTACCTATTACATACTTGTCATACCTTATACTAAGTAATAAGGTCTATAAAAGCAAAGGTCATTTCTTTAATTTTAACAGCAAAAAAGTGTCAGTTAACACACATCTTAAAAGTACTGTCTATATAAATCTTTCAAAGTTAGAACGTTTGTGAAGTATATTAAATCAATGCCATTTATTCAGAAAAAAAAAGCTTAAATGTAGAATCTTACAAAGGTGAAACATGTTGATGTCACCATTATTCTGTGATAACTCAGTTCTTAATCCATTCAGCTGTTAACTGGCTACTGAATAGAAACAATGCCTCATAATAGCAAAATCCGTTTTCAGATTAAGTGAAGAAAAGATAATATACATGTCACCTCTACTCCACTGCCTGACATTGTCATTAAAGAAACACTCTCAATCAATATTGCTCATTTGTGAATTAGGTATTTGAATATACAAAAGACTTTAAAATTCATCAGACTCTACCCCTTTCAGTACATTTGGGGGTTTGACATATTGTTCTCATGTATTCAGAAACCTCGTGAAAGCTTACTGAATAAAACATTTGTCTACTTTCTCAAACTTTCGAGTCCAAGTCACAGTAATACAAAGATCTTGGAGGCTTTGCTTCATGGACTGAAGCTAGTCACAGACTAATTGCAGACCCAATGTTTTTATTGAGTGACTCATGGACAAAATTCACAACAGCTAGATTTGGTTGTGTAGCCACTGGAAGGCTGATCTTGGTGCTATTTAGGTGAAGCCTAAAGGGAGTATGAAGGCTTCTTCCACTCCTGAATGCAGTGCTGAAAGCCCATAAGAATTTATTTGAAATATGTGCAGTTTGCAAGGCTGGAAATTCAGCAGCTTAAAATATAATAAAACTGATGTATGAGGGACTACTGTAAATCCAGGGTTTTCATGGGGACAAAAGAGTCAGTCCTTCTAATTGTGACATTGCAAAAGGAGTAATTCTGACTTTATCCTATTCTACCTCTGTTAAATTTTTCTAGCATCCATTATGTGAGGGTAGGTCTGTAATTTAGCTCATTTATTTAACTGTAATTATCCATCGTCATTATTTAGACAAGGAAGAAAAGTACTGTACACTATGCATAAATACTTTGGAGAGGTTTTTATTTGTTTATTTTTGTTTTGCAGTGTGGTTTTGGTTTGTTGTTGTTTTTTTCCCCCCAAGCACCTGACTACATAGAGGGCTAAATTTGTAGGTATTCAATGATACTAAACTCTCTTAAGATCAAAAATCCAGGATGATTGCATTAAGTCTGCATATTTCCTTCTATTAAACCAATTGGCAGATGTCCCTGAACCAAGCTAAATTTCAAATTATTTGAAAGACTTGTTTGGGAGAATGCTAGATTGCCCAGACCAAAAACATATCAGAAAGCATGTTAACAGTAGACAACTAAGTTACAGTGTTCTGTAATTTATTAGCTGCATGGTGGGAAAGGATGCAAAGGTACAGCTCTGTGATTTCAAATACTTGTTAAAAAGATGAAGCACATTAATAATATTTTTAGTAATGAAGAATAATCTTAGACCCACTTTCGCAGCCAATAAACCTTACCAAAGGTCAAGAATGTCTAATATTTGAAAACAATATGGAAAAATCAAATCTGTATGTTACAACTGGAGCATTTAATAATATTAAGGGTGTACTGAGACATTTTAAGTGTTGCTTTTTCTTTTTCTAAGACATTTAATGGTTCAGCCAGAAATTATTGACATAAAACTTAATAGCTGAAATTCTGTCCTCTCTATTATAAATAGGGGTACAACAAACACAACAATTCCTTCTTCAATTCAAACTTTCCTTAAAGAAAGGTACTAAAAATAAGGCATAATATAAATTTTATTTCTAACTTTATTTAACTAAATTTTGATGTAATCCTGGCATTTCTTTTGAAAAAAAAAAAAAAGGCAATCCTGAAGACTCTTGTTTGAGCAGCTGCAAAATCCATTAGAGGTAATATTAGATAAAAACTGTGTAATAATTCAAAACATCTTCTTCCTGAGAGAGTACTATACTTCTCTTAAGTATTTAATAAGAAATGGCTAGCATCGACCTTGGAAGTTATTCCCTTTACTATGTTTCAACAAATGAATCATGCCATGTGAGATACCTTCTATCAGAAGGGAACTCCAGTTGTGGGCCTCCTGTGTGCATCTAGTATGACTACCCAACTCATCTAGTCTGGGTGCCAGTGAACTGTTCTGTGCTGTTTGCAGAATGCCTCTTTCATCATGTACCTTTTAGAGATACTAGATGTCTGACTGTATTAATTGAACCACCCATGTGGCTAATTTTAGATATCATGATATCTAAATTGGAAGCACCTAAGGGGCCTATTTGGGTCTTGTTTCTGTTCTCGGAAATAAATATTTAAATCTTCCAAACATCTCTGTATGAATACAAACAATTAGAAACACAGCGTAATTCCAACACATAAATATCATAATTCTATCTCAAACATTATTTTCTCTCCTCTACAAGCCTTTATAATCTGAGTTTGAATAATGACTTTAATAGAGATACTTTGCAAAGCAGTTTATCATATTTTCTCTGGGAGAAAATACAAACTAATATACTGATTTTAAAAAAGCTCTAGTTTCCTCCTTATATCACCTTCACTGATGACTGCAAAGGCCCAGCAGTTTCCACATTTTTCACTTGTCAACTCAGTTCTGGTTGTTTCACCTTTCCCTCTACCAGTCCTGCAGATTGTCTTGTCTTCCTGGAAATCCCACACAGAGTCTCAGACTACTTTGTTACTGGAAGATGTTTTCACTCTCCAGATTAATTCATACATTCCAGATCTGTTCCAGAGTAGTTTATGTGTGTGCTGCCAAAGTCAATTGCCTGGTACAGTGAATCACTGTGTATGGATCACTGTGTAACATTTAGATTCATAGGACAGTTTACACTGGAAGTCGCCTCTGGAGATCATTTGGTTTTATCCCTCCTCAAAGTATAGCTAACCTAGATAAAATTACACAACACCTTGCCCACTCAGTTTTCAATGGTCCCCAAGGATGAAGAGTTCACAGCCTCCCTGGGAAACTTGTTGCAGTGTTTGTCTGCCCTTGTGGTGAAAAGTAAATCCTAATGCATAACTGGAATTTTTCTTGTGCTTTTGACAGATGCCACTCACTCTTTGCCTGTCCTCCTCTGAGAACTCTGGCTCCATCTTCTCCATATCTTTCAATATATCGTCCAATAGCTTCCAACAGCTAAAATATGTCTCCTCAGCCATGTATTCTTAAGCTACCTATTCTTCTAATTCTTCTCCTTGTACGTTATGTGCTCAATTTCCCTAAAAATCTTGGTGCCCTCCCCTGGTACTACTTGTATGTTTTTCTGGATATAGAATCCAAATGTTGTACCACGAGTGTGAACAGAAGGGAAGAATCAACCTCAACCTGGCTGCATGTCTCCTAACATAGTCCTGTATGGAGTTTACCTTTTTGTTGCAAGGGATCACTGCTGATTCTAGTTCATCTTCTTCAGCAAGACTCTCAGTTCCTTTTCTGCAAAACTGAACCAGCTTTCTGGCCTGATGACCAGCAACCTGTACCATTCCATGAGTTTATGTCATCACAGGTGCAGGTCTCTGCATTTGCCCTTGCTGAGCTTCATGATGTCACTGACAGTCCATTTGCACAGTCTGTCAAGGTCTCTGAATGGCAGTCCAGCCACCAGCATGTTGATACCTTTCCACATTGGTTTTGTGTCCTCTGCAAACAGAACTTCATGAAGTTATAAAACAGTATTGGCTATAACATTGGTAATCAGTTGCAAGTTAGACTTTTTCCTGATGATCACAACAGTTCGAGCCCTATGATCAGCCAGTTTTCAACACAACTTGTAAGTTTCCCATCCAATCCATCTCTCTTCAGTTTGGCTACAACTGGTCAAAGTATGCTCATGGATGCTATGACTACGTCAAAAACATTGATGAAGTCAAAGTCACCAACATCCACTGCAATGCCCTCATTGATAATCATCCTAACATGGAAGACCAAGGTCTCCTTTGGGCCTCATGTTTTATCTCTTGGTGTGTGAGGAACAATTATTAGTTTATATAACTTCTTCATTTCAAAATGTCTGAAATCCTGTGAGGGCTGTTTTCATAGCTTGGAACTAAGATTAGCTGATGCATATTCTGGGTAGGCACAAAGACATAGATGATCACTTGAAGGTGCAAAAGGCATTGAAATAGAGAGGTAATCAAATTGCTGATTGGGAATGGCCCTGGGTTGAATTATACTCTGGAGTGGATCTAAGTTTCATCTCAGGAAGAACTAGTTGGTTCACTCCAGAAGAGAGTCTGAGAGTGAATAAAGAAACCAGGGAACTAAGATCTTTGACAGAATGAACATTTACCTTAAAAATTGAACTCCTCAAAACTCTGTTATCTGAGATCCTCTCTGCCAGGTTTACTGGCAGAGGAAAAGGAGGGGAAAGAACAAGGATGCCTAACACAGCTCTCTAAACTTTTCAACATAAGAATAGAGTCCAGAACATCTATTTTCAGATGTGTTGTATGTCCCCAAGTGAATACAGGGTGTTGTCAGAACCAGAGTTTCTTTCATTACAGCTAAACAGGAAGGGTTTCAAACTTTTGTGGGCTATAACATGTAAAAAGATAGAAAATACTAATCTAGAGGAAGGTAAACTCAAAAGTATTAGAATCTGACTTAAGGATTATACTGTTTACACCAAGGGCCTTTTCAAATAGTGTCATTATTAATGGTATTATCCAAAATAGTTCTGCAAAAAGTACAAAGGTGGACAAGAAGCATGAAATCTACGGAGTAGAGCACGTGGAAAATCAAGTGTGAAATTGGCAATTTTTTGAGTTACATGGGGAGTCTAGTGCTTTATTGTTAGATAAGATGTGACTGGCACTGAGTTGCTGAGGTTATGCTGTCTAAACAATGGCAATTTATCATGTGTCGTGGTTTCAGCTGAAATCATTGCAACCGGACCAACAGATGGCTCTTTCCCACCCCTCCCCCCTCCCCCAAACAAGAGGAGAGGAAGAGATAAGGAGATACATAATTTTAGAATGAACCAAACTGATTTAATGAAGAATTACTATTAAAATTAAAAAGAAGAAAATAATGAAATAGATACAAAATATACAAAACTGTATCAAGCTCCCAGGATGACAGTCCCGTCACTGGCAGGCACTGGGAAAGTCTCAGACTGGGCTCAGTAACGAATGGAAACTGAGTTCCAGGAGTCAGGAAACACTCGGATCGGGATCAAAGGCAGATGAACAGACAGGGTCCTCTTTGGATGTCGGCCATCGCAGGAAGAGAAGAGAGAAGGAGAGAGGGGTCTGACCCTTTTATCCCTCAGCTTTTATACTAAGCATGGGGCATATGGGATGGAATACCCTTCTCAGTCAGGTTTGGGTCACCTGTCTTGTCCGTTCCTCCCCACAGGTGTGAACCCTCTACGTTTTTCTGTTTCCAACCCTCTAATGGGGCAAATAAGGAAAATTGGCTGACCTTGGTTGTTAGAGCAATAAGTATAAGCAAGGGCCTCTCTGCATACCATCCCTTGACATGTAGCACAAACAGTGGCCTTATCATCCTGAGAACGAGCAGTTTTCTCCACAATATGCTGTTAATTTCAGAGAGTTAGAGGAGGTCTAGCAAAAATGTAAAATTACAGAACACAAAATTAGTTCAGTTTTACCTCAAACTGGGACATCATATCAGAGTAACAGGATCTTTAACCCAGATTTTAAAAATGTGCACAATTATGATTTAATTGAACCGAGCTAGAAAAGGCATGACCAACAATGTCTTAGACCTGTGTAATGGGAATTTTTACTAGGAAAAAAGATAAAATAGAACATGTCATTTCCTAAGAAGTCCTGAATTTCTCTCCTGCCATGCCTGCATAGAAAAAAAGGGGACAGAGTTAGATAATAATGCAAGGACAGACGGGCTTGGAATACGGGCTTATTCCTGTTGCTCAGGTTTACTCTGTCACATTGTGACAGTATTAACTTATAAGCAGGAAGACTGGATGATATCTGAATGGAAACTGTTGAATTAAGAAGTGGCTGTTGTTAATATATATCATCACTGAACCAGAAGATATCTATAATTTGTGGTAAATTTATTATACTTACTGTGCTTTCAGATTGTATTTTGTGCAGACACATTTCTGACCGAGGAGAGTTTACTAACTGAATTACTGGAAGAACACAAAAAGCATGGAATGAAAAAATAATCTTCAATTAATTACTGTTAAAGAGCATTATCTGCTTTTTTAGATAGTTGTTATTGTTACTGTTGTCATGTAGTAAAATGGGAAGATCATATTCATAGAGATTATGACTTTATTTTGCTCATTTCAGAGGCATACAATGAACAATTTTAACTCTTTTCTTGTTTTGCTTATAAATCTAGAAGCTAAGATATCATCAACTCACATGACACCTTTTTAATGGTATGAGCATAATTAGGTTTAAAAACATAAAGGTAGTGGCAAGAAGCAACTATAGATCCTTAAGTCTATAATGTTTCTGACTGTATTATGCCAGTGTTGTAGCCATAAAGTGTATGAAGTAATTGTCAAATAAAGAAAAGTAACAGCTGAAGCAGAGAAGAAAAAATATTTCATGCGGCACTGCAATTTTTGACTCCCAATTGTTCTTTTCTTGAAAGTGCAAAGCACTTATTCACCTAGGGTGAGAGTTGCAGGATTACATCTTCTATATTGTACTTCATATAGTTGGTTTATACAACCAAAGAATAGCTAACAACTAAGAAATGACACCACATAGCAAGAACACCTGAAAATATACTTGTATAATTTTTAAGCAGAAGGATCAATATAGGCTTCTGAGGGCATATCATACCAGTGTATGCTCTCCCTTTAGATTATGAAGTTATCAATGAACCTGTCAGTCACAACAGTGCAGTTTATTTGCAGGAGCCAACGTTGTATCACCGAACTGTGCACAAATCTGGGAAACTTCCAGGGTAGAAAGGAGAATGACAGTGAGTCTAAATCCCACCTAAAGGGTAAAGTGGGAGACCTTGATCCATGCACATGGATATCTCTGACAGACTTCATATGTTCCCCAGAGAAAGCAGATTTTATTCAGATTCCCATTAAAAATTGGTATAATAATGTTAATGAAGTCAGGAGTTTTTAGCATATTATTAAGCAGATAGATGTTACAATGATGGGGAATGTTACAGATTAAGTTCTTTGATGGAGTTTTTTCTCCAATATGAAAAGAAAAATAAACCAAACAAAACCACTGTTTTCCATCTAAAAATAAAAAATTCCCTCACCCCCCCGTACTTCCCTGCCAAAGTCTCTGCAAGTTGAAGGTACCTATGCCCAGAGAGGTATACTTCAAAATTTTGCTCAGACATCTCCTTGATGAAAACCATTACAAAATCCATTTGAAAAGGAAGGGAAATGTACAATATACATATTATGCACTAGTGCCTTGATAAATGATTGCTAGTTGTACAGCACTTTTTAGGTTGTTTTCAGACACCAAGCTATATTTGAGATCTTGCTTATTAATAAAGAAGGCTTCATAATGTTGCACTGCTATACTATTAGTTTCTGCTATTTAATCCCAAATCTATATCTGAAAAGTGGACAAGGCCTGATGAGGACTTGGAAGTTATTTGTAGGCTGAAAATTCAGTTACAACATTAAGGAACTTTTAAGTTAGTTAATGTATAAATAGTAAATTGTAAGAAAAAAGGTGTTATAGCCATGCTTGAAAAAGCTAGTTTTTCTTTTCTGTTAAACTGCGACTCTTTTGGTCTTCACAATCTGAGAAGGCTGGCAACATAGGAATATGTTCTGCATCTATTCCTTTCACTGTGAAGTTTTATTTTCTGGCAGAAATCAATGGCTTTTGCTTTATAACATGGAAAAGAATTTCAACAGCATTTATGGTAGTTTAAGCATGTAATTTCTGTTAATGTTAAGGGGAACTGCATGTGTAATCTACCATGCACAGCCCTAAAAAGTTACTTCAGTACATTTTTTTTCCAGAAGTGCCATTTGTGATATTGCTTGTCACAGTGAGTTGATACACAATTTTACTTTTTTTGTTACAAGCAACAGCCATTGACATTTCTCTACCTAATTCATGTCATCATTATAAATAGTTACATTTATAAGTATTACATGAACATGATATTTGTACAAAAGAAGACAGCAAACCAAAGCCAATGTTTTCCTGTGAAGGATGCAACCTGGGACCAACCAGAGTAGGTTAATGTGTATTTTCAGTAATGTCTGTCCTTATTCTACCCTGTGGAACCCTCTTGTAGCTTTCAACAACACAAAGTGCATTTTGAGGGCAGCCAGGAAGTAAACAGACACCCTTATAGAAGCCAGATATTCCTTGTTTCAGGTTATCAAGGATCCACAGATTTGCACCTTTTTCTGACAGAATTCTTAATTTTCAAAGTCTGGAATTAAAATTTTCTGCTCTTCCATTTGCACAATACCCTTTCACTATGATTTTACTAGTAGGTGACCAACTTAAAGAGAGCTTGGTCTGTTCCTAACAGATAGTTCTTTCAATCTGATGTAGTAATAAAATTATTTTCCAGCCTGATTTCAGTTCCCCGGAAATGAGGTGTGGTTCCCAAAGAACATGCTCTATAAAATTCACCAGAATTGGCAGTTGTCCTTAAAGAGGCCAATTGCTATCTGACCTGAGTCACATTTTCACCATGAAGAATACTACTTTAGAAAGTAGTATTATGTACTACGAGTTACTTCTAAAGCTCTCCTTATTTTTTTATTCCACTTCTATTCATTCTTATTAAAAAATCATTACAATACATGTTGAGTGATTATTCCTTCAGAAAGAACTAGCACTGATTTTTCAGATGCAAGTGTAGTCATTATAAGGGCAGGAAACTGTTTTATATTCAAAAGATATTTGCAGTTAAGGACACAGCTTAATCTAATTTAGGTAGCTAAGCATTAGCTGTTACAGTTCAAACTAATTACTTTAGGCTCCTAAATATATGTGTTGAATTATCCTTGGGAATTACCTATTTCTCTCCACTGACCAAAACAAAATTTTAGGTGCCAAAATTCAATCAGATAAAAACCTATGCAGTTAGTTTAGACTGTTAATTGCTGATAGTCATAGGTCAGTTCCCCTGCATCCCAAAACACTGGGGTATAAAACAACTCTGGTGCTGATACCCTTTAGATAAATTCCCATGCACTGGCATGACTTGACTGTGCAGTGTTAATGCATTCTGCCTCTCAGGTGGCTGACTAGCCTGTAGGCATATTCCTGCACTTCTAACACATTACTTTGGGACCAGAGCTGGTTTGCACTATCCTGGTTTGGATTGTAGATAGAGTTAGTTGTATTGAAAAAGTTGTATAATTTGATCCCATCTGGGCAAGGAACTACAGGTAAAGGCAGCTTCTTTTGAGCATACAGATAGATAAAAAAATATCTGTCCTTTATTTGACTGCATATGAGGACTTGTGAGAGCCCATTTAAGACTACATACAATGTATACATTTCAATTTTCCCTTTATTGTTTGGATCCAGATCTATCTTTCAAGGATTTCAGTGGAAGCTTTCTATATTGATGAAAGAATATTTTTGCCCATGTCAGGAGACAGCTTGTCAGGAGATTAGGGATTGGGTTCTTGTACACCCAGTTTGAAAATAACTTTTGCAGCCAAGCATTTCAAATTGCTTTGGCTGTTTCACTATTCCCCTGTTTTTATATACTAACATTTGCCAGCAATGAAAATAATCTCATTTATTGTTTTGGACTACACTGCTTTTCTTCATGGACATTAAATATAGTATGTTGTTTAAAAATTCAACCCCAAATTCCCCCAAACCAGAAGAGGATGATCAGACTAATGAAAATACAGTTTTCCCCCTACCTGTCCTCAAAGTATCATCCAGATGAATCCTCTCTCATCTGTGTTGAAATTTTGGAGATTATCAGGTATCGGAACAGAAGCAAACTGAAGAGTCTACCTATGTAGGAAAGCATTTGGGGATCCTCTGTTTACAGATCCGGACTCCTAAAAAGAACAAAATCCAGTCAATGCGGGAGTTCTTGTCTACCCTGAATCATAGAACGGTTTAGGTTGGAAAACACATTAAAGATCATGTAGTTCCAACCCCCTTGCCATGGTCACGGACATCACCCACTAGACCAGGTTACTCAAACCCCCATCTAACCTGGCCTTGAACATTTGGAGGGATGGGATCTCCACAGCTTCTTTGGGCAACCTCTTCCAATGCCTCACAACCACCATAGTGAAAAGTTTCTTCCTGATACCTAATCTAAATCTACCTTCTCCCACTTTGAAGCCATTGCCCCTCATCCTATCACTGTAAAGCTTTGAAAAAAGTCCTCCAGGTTCCTTGTAGGACTCCTTCAGATACTGAAAAGCTGCTATAAGGTCTCCCTGGAGCCTTCTCCAGGCTGAACAAACCCAACTCTCTCAGCTTGTCTCCAAAGAACAGGTGCTCCAGACATCTGATCATCTTCATGGCCCCCCTCTGGACACCCTCCAACTGGTCCATGTCCTTCCTGTGCTAAGGACTCCAGAGCTGGATGTGGGACTACAGGTTGACTCTCATAAGAATGGACCAGAGGGGCAAAATCACTTTCCTCAACCTGTTAGTTATGTTTCTTTTGATGCAGCCTGAACTCTTCATTTTCCTCTTTTCTCATAAATAAGACTGCTGACTGTGTCTCAATGACTCCTTAAGCATTCAAATCTCAAATACTTATTGTAGCTCCTCAGTCCTAAAGTCTGTCCCATCTTAGATTTTCAGGATCTCTCCCATCTTATCAGCTCCTCTTTTTCTTCTTATACCAAAGGAACCATTGGCCTCTTATTGCAATCTTTTTAACCTTGTCTTCAGCCATTACTGAATACTGTTCATGTGCAGTTTGAGCTCTTCTGTTCTTCCCTTACAGGCACCCAGTAGAGGAAACAACTAATAAGCAATAGTAATGGCTCAGCAGAATAAACATTTTCCCTTTCTATAAGCAACAGCTCCCATACTTTCTCCCTCCTTCACCTTCTTCACACTGTAGTTTGTTTTCCTTTCTTTGCTTTGCTCAGCATATGATTACAGCATCATTAACCATATGGGCTACAATACCATTATCTGCAGACCTTATCCAGAGTAGAATTACAGTAATACTACTCTGATGTGGGCAGTCAGTTGCTTATGCTCCTTATTTGATTGATGCAATTTTCCCTAGTCTGTTTTTCACCTTGGTAGAGTAACACTCTCCATTACTTCCCAGGTGTAAATCAGGGGTTTATCATAAACTAAGTATACAGTTTGAATATATCTGGATTGCTAGGGAGGGCGCTAAGAGAGTCTCATAGAATGGATACAACCAAGTCATGCCAGTAAGTTTGGGGACGAGAGAGAAGGCCCTAGAGTTATTTCCTTTACTATTGCAGATATGGTAAAAAATCTTCACCTTCCCTGTTCCAGTTCTCTTTTAAAAATAATCCAGTGATGTCTTTGCACTTATCTATGTAATGCCCAAATGCTCTGTGGATGAGTACTAATATGATTCTATTGATGTCCAGGAGTTCCACCGTGCCACAGTTCTAAGTTATAGGACTGTATGCACAGCTGCTCAATATGCAGTGTTTTCTGGAAGCCCAGGTTCATATGACCATGTGAGGATCTCAATTTTCATTGATAAATTAATAGGTTACCAGAAAAACTTAAAAATACGACTCTTGATGTCTTAGCCTTAGAAACACAGAATCTAGAATACACAAATAAGAAACAAGATAACATTTATAATAAGAAAAAAAAATCTTGCAGACATAATTTAATTTTTTTGTCTTTATTTTAAAAAATTGATAAAGTTTTGTACAAGCACAATTTACTAGATATATCCAGTGTGTTTAAACTTATTCAAGCACATATCCAAAGCACTGCTGACTCAACCAGCATACATGTGTGCTTGTTCTTCTGGAGTTAAAACTAGACTGTTTTCTGTTATAACTCTATAGCATACTTCAGCTGCCCAAAACAGTAATTTGAGTCCCCTGGTAAACAGTGTTCATACTAAAACTATTTGTTCTGATAAATAATCCCACATTACTAACTGTCCTGGGCCACAGAGTTTTGGAATAGAAAATTCTTTTGTGGAGAGTGTTTGAAATTTACTCAGTTGCACTTATTTTATAGACACACACTTGTGGGATTTGAAAGATAAGCTGACCTCTTTTTTTTCTGTCAAGTGGCATTTTTTTTCAGTGGTAATGACTGGCATTTCTGAGCTGAGGTTTTTGGCTTCTCTTTAGAATGATTTCAGGCATAGATAGTCTGTATGACTGTAACTTGTTAGCTTAGTCCCTCCTTTTTTCCTCCTTTTTTTTTTCAATGATCACCCACATTAGCAGGTTCATGGATTTCCATCTAGTGTGAAACAACTAGGTCTTTCCACAAGCCTTAGTAAAGTCAAAAGAAGCTACTTCAAGAAGAATCCAGTCCATGTATGGGGTCGATGGCCTCCAGCAGTTCACTCATTCTGTTAGGCTACTCCCCCAGAAAGGTATCATCAGATCTTGTGCTTTCACTCATACCTATGGCATGCATCAAATATCCTCATTTGAGAAGCCGTAGAAGCATAATTACAATGGATTGCAAGCAATTTCCAGTGTTTTTTCTAGTGATTTCTGATTTTTTGGAATCTTGTGTGGTAAAAAGATCTCTAACTAATATTATCTAAAGAGTTTACAGAGGAGAGGGATGGAGAATATTAAATATTTATTATATCTATGGGATGACATGGATTGTATATATAAGATGAAGGGGAGACAGTTCTGTTGTGAGGAAGACTCCTCTAAGTAAACATGTGGAAGTAGTTTAGCAAGTTGCTACTGCCTGTTCTGACTGCAATCCTGAGCAGATTTAATTTAAGTCATATGCAAATACAGGATGTAAGTCTCAGCAGGGATGTTTCTCTGCATATGCATTCACACCACAGAGAGATGTTTCAGCTGTTTTTACTTGAACCTAGAGAACTGACAGATATGCTTCTCAGCATAGGAATAGCTCCTCCTGTAGGAATAGTTAGGAGGAATGAGGGAAACGTAAACAGAGCAGCTGCAGTAGTACTCTCCCCGCAAGCCCCTTTTCCTTCAAAAGGGGTGATAGTGTGGCATACATGAGCTGCACAGCAAACAGGAATGACTTCGAACCTGAAATTATACGAGGTTCTGGATTCATCTGCCACTTTGAACACATGGCAAAAACACAGCAGGGAAGTAACAAAAAGTTCCCACCACAGAGCATACATGCACAGCCCACTGCTGCCTTCATTCCCTTTATCCTGGAGTGTCCCAAGCTGCTTGATAAAACCTTAGGTAAAGGAGTAACTCCTAGTCTAAAAGACTAACAATGGGAGGACTGTAATTTCTGAAGCATCTCTCCAAAATCCCTTTTAGGAGTCAGTCTTTGAGGCTTAAACTAGTCTGAACATCCTTATAAAAAGCTCAGAACTTTGTCATGGGGATGCAATAGTCGATGACGATTCTAGCAATATTATTACTGGTGGTGTCTTGCTAGTTCTGCTTTCTTACTATCAGCCTAATGTCTGTTCACATTCAGTAGTTAGCTGTGGTCTTGCAAGAATGCAGAAGATTTTTTGTTTGAATTTCTTTTAATTTTTTTAAGGTTTCATCTGTTTCCTTACTGTGATGAACCAGGTCCAGCTCTATAAAACAGGGTAGTGCATGTAAGCACTGATGTGTTTTAATGGTGATGTACACTAAGAAAGGAGAAGACACATGTCTGCTCCCAGTGCAATAATTTCAAAATGTTTAAACTCAGGCTCATGTTCTCGCTGGTGTCCATAGTTCATCTGTGCTGGTTTAGGAAAGCCTGCAAAATAATTTGCAGCCTATATGATTACAGAAGCCATGTTCCAGAGCTTGTATGACACACAAATCCTATGAATTCTTCCTCTTTCAGTGAGATTTCCTGTGATCATAATGATTTGGCTAATACAGACTTTGGGCTCTGCAAAATCATCTGTAACTGCTGTGCCCATGACTTGCCTGCTCAATATGACTTACTGAGTAATATCAGTCTTGGTTTCTGATAATGAAGAATGTAATGACTGAAAGGAAGATCATTGCCTTTATTTGAATGAGACTGTAAAAGGTGACAACTGACTGAAAGATGGGCACCTATTGTGCCTAGTTCTGGTCCGCAGGTGCATAAAAATAAGTTTTTTTCTTCTTGTACCCAAGCCAACTTTCCAAGTTGGGCAGAGTGTTTTGGCACATGGATATGAAACAGACCAGTGAAATAGGAATTATGGAGCAAAGGCTTGAGGAATCCTGTGTGGGCCAGTGATACTGGTTATCCACATGTGGTCACTCTGCAAGACAAAGCATGGTTTGTAAGGGGAGAAATGTGAGCCACAGCTACTATAGGAGAGAGTACAATATGGAAATACTCTGTAAGAAACAAAAGCCAAGTGGAAATGCTGTGCATATCCAATATTTCTTTCACAATATAATATGAAGGAGAGAAAGGGAGGAGAGAGGAAAACAGACAAATCCCAGTCTAAAAAAAACCCAACCAAACACAAACTACCCCAAAAATCAAACAAATGCATCAGTCAACTGCCTGGTATAAGGATATTAAAAGTGTAATTTAAACCAAGATATAACTAAAGCTCATAATCTAGGCACAGCAAGGGTCCAATTGTATTCTTTAACATGCTCCCTTTGTGCCTAGAGGTTTGAAGTCAGGTCTGTCATTTTGATTTTTCATGCTTTCATGGGTTTGAATACAGTTTTTTAATGCAGTTTTTGTCTATAAATATATGTTGCTAAGAATTTGCATTTTTTTTTGTTTTAGTAAGGAAAGAGTACAATTAAGTAATTTATCATGAAAATAAAGTATAAATTGCTTCAATTTAAACTTTTCCATTGTAAAAAGAGATGAGGATCTAAAATCTGATATACAAAAGTAACACAATGTGGCAGTTGTACTGTTTATCAAATTAATCAATATACAAATATGTGCTGAACAGAAATGTTTGATTTCCTTATGAGCTTTCTGTAGAACACAAGCCAAATTCTGATTTGCTCTCTTAGACTGAGTAGTGGACTTTTTCACCAAAGATGGAAGATAATGCTTATGAGATACAGCAGAATTTAATACAGTCTGGATAGTGAAAGTTGGTCTGCTTTGACACAATCTTATCTCCATTTTTTTCCTTTGAAATTACAATACTTTCTCAGGTATTTCATTCTTGCTGTTTCACCATGTAGCCAATGCATAAAATTCTGCTCCTATTAATGTTAAAAATAAAATGCCCAAAGACTTTGACAGGATTGACCTTTTATTCTGGTAATTGTGAATTCTTAATATTAATCCAGTAGAATTTTATTTTTTTTTTAAATAGAATTTTTGGTACTAATCTGTTTGGATTTTTTATTAAAATGAATGAAAAGGTTGAAATAAAAAAATAACATTTCTCTGTTTTCTACATTAACTACTTATCTGTATGTATTTTTCCACTGTGTTAGAATACTGTTGTGCAATCAATTTTACACAAAACTTGCCCTCCAGGTCAATTATCAACAGCATGGTTTGTGGAAAAAAAAGTTTCCATGTTTGAATTATTTTTGCCATTATGAATCACATAATAAGGACCATTCTATAAGTAGCTATAGGAATAAAAATAAATTTCCATGAGGCACTCTATAATTGCGTAAAAATTGTTTCTCTATAAGTATGATGCATAAGGCTCATAGCTTTTCATCATCTCACCTGTAAATATAAATGTTAATTGCATCAGATCCAATGTTAAATTGTCAGATAAATATGTAGGAAAATGCTGAACACTGTGTGCCTTAGAGGTATGTATATGAGAGATAGAAAGCACTCAAACTTCAAGTATCTAACAGGAGGTAAATCTTGTATCTTAGCTCTGTCTCCTCTATGTGAAACAGAAGCCCTGAGCCTAATTATGTCTGAGGATGACTCTTAAGATGATGTAGATGGGAGGAGAACTAAAAAGGTCCCCATAATCTTCTAAATTCTTGCTATGCAAAGATAAGAAACAAATAATTTATGATTATTTAGACAGGAAACATTTTTTTATCGTTATTTAGGAGAGTCTCAAGTCATCCACCTTGCCTTTCTCAGCTTCTTTTGACAAGTATCCTGAGATTATATACATGTATGGTATATCTGACAGACACTGATTCAATACTTAACACAACTGTTTTCACAGCAATTGTAAACTCCTCCATAGAGAACATGTAGAGAAATTGTGATCAGATTAAGCACCTAGTGTTGAATCTTTTCAACTTGTATTCATAGACTCATAGAATAATAGAATGGTTGGACTTGGAGTTGGAAGGGACCTTGAAGAGCATCTAGTTCCAACCCCCCCCCCACTAGACAAGGTTGCTCAAAGCCCCATTCAACCTGGCCTTGAACACTTCCAGGGATGGGTCAACCAGGAAGTCTCCTCCTTCTTTGGGCAGCCTGTTCCAGTGCTTCATTTCCCAGCAACCTGGCACTATTCTGTGGCCATCTGCACAAGTCAAGGACACTCATCCTAACCCTCAATGCAGAATGGTGGGCACTCATGTGAAAGCAAAAGCTACAGCTGTGGCTGGGGGAGACTGCACTGTCTACCCCAGTGCTGACTAATGCATCCACACAGATGGAGCTGATGAAAAGAGAGGCTGCAGTGTAGACCTCACCCTGCAGGAGATGCCAAGACTTTTTACCTGGGGCATGGGGAGGCTGCAGACTTACCTGCAGAAGGTGGGCCCAAGCAGAGAACTTCCTGCAGCAGGAGGCTGAGCTGCAGGAGGCACTGAGGAGGCTGCATAGCATTAGGGAGGCTGAGAAGGAGTTAAATAGCTGGTTCCAAATGGAGTCTGCAATGGACCCATAGCCCATGGCTTTCCATTATATTTCAGAATTCATGACAGTCTCATGAAGTTTTCACTGACTGGAAAAGGAGAGTCAAAACTATAATTTTTTAAAAGAGAAAAAGGAAGACCCAGGTAACTATAGGCTGGTCAGTCTCACCTCCATGCCCACCAAGATCATGGAGCAGATCCTCCAGAAAACTGCTAAGGCACAGAGTAAATAAGGAGATGATTGGTGACACCTAACATGGCTTCACTAAGGGCAAATAATGCCTGATAAATTTGCTGGCTTTCTATAGCAGTTTTAACACATTGGTGGATAAAAGAAGCACAACTGACATCATCTACCTGAACTTGTGCAAAGCATTTGACTCTCTCCAGCATGACTCCTGGTCTATAAATTGGAGAGACATGGGTTTGATGGATGAACCACTTGTTGG
This sequence comes from Scolopax mira, assembly GCA_004320125.1. NCBI lineage: Eukaryota > Metazoa > Chordata > Aves > Charadriiformes > Scolopacidae > Scolopax > Scolopax mira. The sequence continues at coordinate 34,543 of BJBW01013913.1, read as the reverse complement.
ACAAGGAATGGGTTGAATGGACACACTCAAAGAGTTGTGGCCAATGGCTCAATGTCCAAGTGGAAACCAGTGATGAGTGGTGTTCCTCAGGGATTTGTATTGGGACCGGCATGGTCTAACATTTTTTTTTTGATGACATGGAAAGTGGGATCAAGTGCACCCTCAGCAAGTTTGCTGACAACACCAACCTGTGTGGAGCTGTTCACATGCTGGAGAGAAGAGATGCTTGAGAGGTGTACCTGCAAGAATCTCATGAAGTTCAACCAGGTCAAGTGTGACATCCTGCATATGGGTTGGGGTAATCTCAAGCACTAATACAGAATGGGAGGAGAATGGATTGAGAGCAGCCCTGAGGAGAAGGACTTGGGGTTGTTGGTGGATGACAAGCTCAACATAAGCCTGCAACGTGTGCTTGCAGACCAGAAAGCCAACCACATCCTGAGCTGCATCCTAAGAAGCGTGGCCAGCAGGTCAAGGGAGGTGATTCTTCCCTTCTACTCTGCTCTGGTGAGGCCTCAGCTGGAGTATTGTGTCCAGCTCTGGGGCTCCCAACATAAAAAGGACATGGACCTGTTCGAACAGGTCCAAAGGAGGGTCACAAAGATCATCAGAGAGCTGGAACAACTCTCCTATGAAGGCAGGCTGAGAAAATTTGGATTAATTCATCCTGGAGAACAGAAGGCTCTGTGGAGAATTTATAGCACACTTTCAGTACTTAAAGGGAGCCTACAAAAGAGATGGTGAGGGACTCTATCAGGGAATGTAGCAACAGAATGAGGGGTAATGGATTCAAACTGAAAGAGGGCAGATTTAGATTAGATATTCAGAAGAAATTTTGCACTATGAAGGTGGTGAGGCACTGGAACAGGTTGCTCAAAGAAATTGTGGGTGTCCCATCCAAGGCCAGGCTGGATGCAGAACTGAAAGGGATTAATGATGGCAATAGTCGCAGTTAGAAACGGGTCAGATGCATCATGAGTGCAACAACATTGACTTTATTGCCTCTGATTTTCTTCTAAAGCAATTGTATTGCTCAGATAGGGGCAGCCTGGAGAGAGCCTGGAACAATGCGGATGGTAATATAACCAATAAATAATTAATGATAATTTTACAATAACTGATGCATTTAGAAAAGTTTCATAGGAACACAGACTGGTTTTATAAAATCCAGAACACCTCAACTCAGTAATATTTGTGGGTGCTAGATGTGCTAGATGCCAACAGTAGCTATTATCAAACGGTTCTGATATATTTCCCTGAGCCTAACTATTTCCCTTTCAGAGGAAGAAGGTGCTCTAATCCATCTGCTGGTGTTGTCTTATATGTTACTGATGGATTCCAGACAGCAGCATAGAACTAAGTTTAAATGAACTAACTTTGCTCTTTGCAGCATAGAAGCTGATTTTCCAAGCTCTGTATCACCACAGCCAGATTGCTTTCAGTAGCTAACCTGACTGCTTTGAAGCAAGCTCTATTCTCATGAGGGAGATTCCTGGAAGAACTGATGTGTGGCCAAGTGAGGGAATCCAGTGACATATTTGTTAAGTAGAAATATATGGATCAGAAATACTTCCTTATGCTGCCAAACACTGTCTTCAATAAGAAGTGCTCATATCACTTGGGAAAATAAAAAACCCTTTGTTTTAACTTGTGCTCTCAGACTCTGGAAATGTAATTCATGCTTCTCTGTGTCCATACATAAAAGACTATTCAGGCCTGTGTCTGGTGCTTAATATCCTGTCTCCAGGGAAAAGTGCACTAGTACTCAGATTAGACTTCTGGCATTCCACCTAGCATGGAATTTAGCATTGAGTTTAATCTTTAACAGGACCATTTCCAAATCTTGCTTTGTTCACATGAAAGCCAGTCACATAGTCAATAGCTTTGTTTTTCTTAAAGACAGCAAGTCAAACTGCTTGAAAATAACCTCCTCACCACCCATCTTTCCCTCCTGATTCCAGAAATAAGCCAGTATTGAAGGAAATTTCTTGAAAGTAGTCTAATTTCACACCAACTGAATCACTATTATCTGACAATGTTGCATCATAATTTTTGAATTGGTTGTTACTTTAGAATACTTTGTATACATTTGTGCAAGTTTGATCTCTTCTGCTTCTAACAGGCTGTCAAAAAGACCTGACAGTGATCTACTGTAGAGAGGAGTGAATTGTTAACAGTACAATATCCTTTGCTGTCTGGCTGGGCTGAGTGCTCTGTAAAATATAAGATTTTGTGATACTTGAAGAAGAACCTTACCAGGTGCTCAATGTGGCATTTTACTCTTTGAAGAGATAGGTAGGGCAATCAGCAGCTGCCAGTTCTTTGTAATCCTGAAACATAGAAAGATGCTACTAAAACTGTACATCTCTTGTAAAAGGACTGGGTTTTAGCTTTTACAATGACTGGGGGAATTAGATCCATGTAATTGTTATGTTTAGCTGCAACACCTTTAACTTCAAGCTGTGACCCTGAAGCCATTAACATAGTTTTTCTTGCCATCAACTTTCTTGAAAAGATGTTAAAACTGGTGTGAAATGGAAGGAAAATTGGAAAAAGATGGGAAATCTCCATTTCTGCTAGGAAAAAGGGGAAAAAAAAAAAGAAGAAAAGACAAGCAACATTATAGGAATGATTTGAAGTTTAGAGAGCAATAAATGAAAAGTAGTAGTGACACATGCACAAACCTACCAAACTACCAAAACAGTTGCCCTGAGAAATTGTGTATGCTAGAAGATTCCCTGTTCAAAACTTGTCTGTCAGACATCACTTTTAACATAGGCTATTTGTAAGTATAAAATAGAGCTTCTTTATACAAGATTAGGGTGACTATAGGTCCTGTCTTTGCAATAAACAGTATATTCAGTGAAAAGATCTGCCTACTGTTATGTAAGTAACTTTATTCTTCCTTTTGCATTGCCCAGGATGTCAGAGAAAATCACTTGCCTTCAATTAGTCTTCTAGGTCATAGCGAGGTTTGCACAAAAAATTTAAACAGCAAGATTTTGCTTTACCCCCCAACACAAGTTATGTTTAATTGAAACCATCTTACATTGACCTTACATTGTATTCATGGTATTGTTAGAACCTTTGATATGTAAGAAAATAAAAGGATGCAACAACCCAGAAAAAAATAATTTTCCTTACCAGAATCAAACCACTTGTTCGGACAACTTCTAATTGGAAGATTTCTTTACAATTCATTTTTCTTAAATTCACTTGAATTTTACTTATTTGAAAAATATAAAATCCATAAAAAAGGTTTCATTGTTTCACCATTCTAGTAACCTATCTCAATTTTTTCAGCTACCTTCTTCACCCCACTAACCAAACTACTTGTCTAACTTGTTACAGTTCATCCACTTTACTCTAGCCCTAAATAACTTCAGAAGGCTGAGTCAGCACCGAGCATTATTTGTCTATTGATGTGAGCTCATTAGGTTTGTTGTGTGCTCCCCTATTTGGGGTTTTTGTCATCTCTTTTTAAATAAATTGTAGTTTTGCCTGTTGGCTTGCATTTTAAGTGCCTTCAGCTGATGAGCTATAATTACAGTAAACTAGGGGTCTCTGAGGTAACAACATTGAAACTATTCCTGCATTAAAACCACTGCTGTCCCGGTACCAATTTATATTTTTGCATACAGTCTCATACCTTTCCCTGCAGGCCATGAGAACAGTCACATTCTCCATTGGAGTGGTTGTAGTCTACAATGTCTGCTGATGCTTTTCTGCCTGACAAGATGAGTTCAAAATGTCTGAAAGAAGTAGAGAATGGAGTTGCAGCATGGCAGAGTGCAGTTTTTCTATAAAAGAAGGTTAAAATTGCGTGTCTTAGTTTGTGGTCTGAGGGCACATGTCAGTGTCGCAAGGTGAAAAGCTTCTGGAACATTATAAGGCCATCATAGGGTAGACAATTGTCACGGGCTAAAATGTAGTGGAATATTTGCTTGTACTTAAGTAGCATGGACAGCTGCCCATGCTTGAGCCAGAACACAGGATTTGGCTTAGATACTAACGTAACTACACACCATAAGCTACATGATTCCTATTATTATGAGCTGAGCCGAGGATCACTAGGTCAAAGACATTTCATATGGGTCAGGGCCAAAAGAGCAACCTCTTTTTTGAATAAATTGTTTTTTCCAAGCCTTCTGTTTTTCCAAACCTCTTCTGGAGGGAAGTTGTTTATTCTGCCACTTCTGGCCTTCCACTATCTCCTGTAGAAGTATCTCAACCTAAAAAAAAAAAGTAAGCAGATTTCATTATAGAGGAAGATGAATTTTAATGATGCCTGTATTTTTCGTAAAATTCAACCGTAAAACCTGCACTTCAAATATCTCATTTGTTGTATTGACCCAGAATACTAAATGCTGTGATGCATAAACCTGGCTTTCAGTGTCATGCTTTATGTCAGCCAATCTGTTTTGGTAGAAGAGAGAGAAATGATTCCTGACATCCTTTCCAGTCTCTACTAGCTTGTTTTTACCTTTGACATGTACAATAGAAGTCAATTAAATGGTCTTGCTGTGATGGTCTTGCAACTTGTTACGAAAACAAAGGAGATTTTGAAGAATTCCATGTGTCTCTGAGCTATCATATTAGATGTGCAAAATAGGTCTAAATAATTGTTCCATAGTCTTTTAATATTAATTTCTAGTTTATGTATGTATTTATATATTTATTCTAATTCTTGCTAAGGTTTTTGTTAGTTTGTTTGTTTGCTTATATGGAAATTATTTTCCTCAGATTCAGGCTTTCATGAGCAACACAGGGTTTTTAGTTTTCCTCCTGCAATTTTTCATCAATAAATTCAGAAGAGACCAATGAATGAAATGATTACTTTGCTGATTGTTGCACTGCAGCTCACGTACACTGAAGCGTGAATAATTTAAACTGTGCTGGCTTGTCAGTATTGGATTTGTATGTGGTGTGAGAAGAACTCACAGGGAGGCGTCAGATAAATCATACAGAAAAAAAGAAAAAAAAAGCTAAAAAAAAAAATTCCCAAAAGGGTGGATCAAAGGTGAAGAGAAAAGAAGGGTTCTATTGTACATATGGCACAAAGAGAGAAGTGAGGTTAATTCTATCCTTCTTGTCAAGGAGCATTTTTGGGTACTCAGTAACTTTAAAACAAATTGCATCAGCCTACAGCATTGTTCAGATCTTCTGGGAGGAAAGGGTTTTCTGAATTCAGTAGGAGTGGAACCATTTTGAAAGATGTCTTTCAAAAAGTCATTACTTCCTTTTCTTTTGAAATCATTACTTTACATAGTAACAGTTTAATAGGACATGGTAACAGAAAGAAAAAAAATTCCAGCTCAGCGTTAGGAAAACAGCACACTCAAGGTTAAATGTCACAAATCGGTCAGTTGTTATGGTTAAAGATTCAGGAGAATAAAGATTCATCTTGTATATTTCTGAACTTCTCTATTTCAAATGGTCCTGTGAAATTTTCCCCTTACAGAAGAATCAAATGGAACAACAGGATTTTTGTGTAAGCATTATACTGTGATAAATACAGCTGGTCCACAGAGCCAGGCAACAGTCCTTTGCTTTCCATGATGGACAGGTGCTCTTGTGTGAAAACATATTGACTCAGGGAAGTCGTGGATGCCCCATCCCTGGAAGTGTTCAAGGCCAGGCTGGATGAGGCTTTGAGCAACCTGCTCTAGTGGGAGGTGTCCCTGCCCATGGTAGGGGGTTTGGAACTCAATGATCTTTAAGGTCCCTTCCAACTCAAACAATTCTATGATTCTATGATTCTATGACTGAAACCAATGTGCATATTTTTCTACCAACCTAAGTGATAGTAGTGTGCCACGGAGTCATTGCAAGGATTTCTCTGAGTACTCCAGGTAGCATAACTGAAAATAAAAACTAAAAATCCTCCAGTTTTAAGTAGCCCAAAATGTTGATTTGCATATCAAGTGTTTTGACTGTTACATTTTACCTTACTTACTCATACATTAATTTCTCCTCGTTTTGTCAAAGCCTGACATGTCCTTTACTCTGTTCCTCAGACTTAAAATAGAAACAGCAATCCTGTCCTTGCCATGTTCTATCACAAGGTTTCAGTTATTACCAGTCCTCTTTATATCAGAACATATGATTAACCTCAATGAGGAGTCAAACCAGATTTGTGTGTTTGGCTGTAGACTGAACATGATATCTTTACAGAAATAAAATACTCTGAGATACAAGATGTCAGGTGTCTCTAGCAATCACTGATGATTAAATGCTGGTTTCACCAGTGGAATTTACATTTCTATGCTGCTGCACTGTTAATAAAAAACTATCTGGGGACTGAAAAAAAAAAGGAAAAACCAAGAAAAACCCATTCTATTTCTTCATGTCCAATATTAAGTTCTACTTACTTTAATAAAAATGTGTTGTTTAAAGAAGCATAGATGAGGAGGATGATTTTAGAATTTTAGCAGTCTCAAGGTGTTACAAAAACTGGAAAAGACACCAGGGGACAGCAAATAAGCAGTTTCTGTCTTTCAACGTAGTATCATAAGATAATGTAGCTCCTATTACAAAGATACAACAAGGTTGTACCAGGGGTAACAGTTAAATTGAAGTCTTTTCAGATAAATTTTCCCTTTTATCATCTCATATAATACCAGGTATATTTGTGAAAATGAGTAATTTCTGGTTGCCTACAATCTGTGCCAATTGAGTTCTTAGCATTTCCAGACATTACCTAAAACTTGCCCTTAAAATCAAGGCAGCACTTTACCATGAATACACTTTAAATGTTTTCTTTTCTTCTCTTGGTTCTGAAAGTAAAAAAGGGCTAATAATATTTATTCATAGCTATATTAATATGAAACTGAGCAGTGCCAGAATTTTTCTCCAGTTCTGAGTCCAACTGGCAGAATTTAAGGGCAGCCGTACTATGTAATTATCTTAGCCTGCATCCAGCATGTTTCTGTTAACTTCTGAACCATGCCTCAAATTTTTTTTTAGGAAAAAACTATCCCAAGCCAAAAAATATACCAAGGACTTCTCTGAAAATATAGCATTACAGGCATTTAAGTTTCATTTCACTAATTTGTTTAAAACCTCACACTGCTTAATATACTGGTAACCTGTAAGTTCAGTGCACATAGTCTGTGTAAGAGAGATACATAGGTTCTGTAGAGGTGGAGACTACTGTCATTCAGGTTCTCACAGCCAGTAAAACTAGATCACAGGGGCTGTGCTACATGTCACATATATTGCATTTGTATTAGGTTATTTGATTTAGAAATAGAGAGAAGCTTGTTAAAGATGTAAAGTTTTAGTGATCTTAACAATGGAATAAATCATACTTTTAGGCCATATAGGTATAGAGCTAAATACTGCTGAAATTTCTTGGGCCACTAGAACGGATATTTTGGAATTATTGTTGTTCTCATATGCAAAATAAGATTTTTGTTTATATCAAAGAACAACATTAAAATACAAAATAAAAAAATTCCACTTCCCAAAACATTTATGCAATGAAAACCAAAAATGCGTGACCATTTTGGAAAAAGGCAATCTCTCAATTTTCAATTTTAATAGGACTAAATAGTCTGCATTTCTTCACACTGTTCGTGGTCATCATCTTTCCCACAAGCTGCATAAGTGACTTAATTTTGATAAATGGACATTTGAAAGAAGAAATTTTTCCTGAATTTCTGGGAAACCAGGAGGAAAAATATTATGAAGAGTCCTAAATATTTACTTCTTAACCTTTCAGATTACAAGAAATCTCATGAATTGTGAATGTAGACCTAAGGGGAAAGTTAATATATAAATATGTCTACATGCTTAAATTGAAATAAAGGTGCAGGAGACAGATGTCTTCTATCAAGTTAATGACAGGTGCAATCCAGGATATTTAGCCAGTTACTTGTTCTGTTCCAATGAAACAAAGAAATTTTGAACCCATATGCTTTGCTGCAAAACTCTATCTTTTCATGGTGTCCCAAGAAACATAAAGTAGACACAACACACAAATGAAGATGTTACTACTTTTTAATGTCTCTTACAAGTTTAACTCTCATGGTTAATATCCTATTATGCTAAGATGCACAAATACAGTTAAAACAATTAAAAGCCTGCTTTGTAGTTAAACTATGAAAGTTAATTTATAAATATTAAATTTATATGTTAAAAATATTCTATAGTATTACTAGTTTACATTCTAGACTTACAATATTTAATTTTTATGTAATGCAACATTACTTTGAAGTTGTAGTCACATTTCTTTTTAGCCTTAACTTTTGCTTGCAAAGATGCATCAATGATATTATTTACATAGGATAATTTTCTTCACAGTAGATGAGAGGCAAAGTTTTCACAAAGAGAATACAAAAGAAATTGGTTTCTTTGTTGTCCTTAGATTCAGTGCTTATTTACAGGGTTTAATTACATTATCAGATTGTATCTGATTTTAATGGTCTGGCTCATTTCTTCTTCAATTCGTATGCGATTAAAATCTTGCTGCATTTTTCATTAAGAAGCATGTGCATTACATTAGCATAAAGTAAAAAAAGAGAAGAAATATTAATTTATTTTTGTGCCCATGCAAGTCAGGGTACCAGACAGATTGGAGACTGGGATACCAGAAAAAACATATGCCTTAACTAAGACTGAAAAATTATCATTAACAACTAATTTTCCTCCAATGTTCTCTGACGCAGTGTTCCATAAATTTAGTGGATACTTTTAGCAAAGTCATGCATTCAATACACATACTCAGAGCATTTCCACTGATCCCACTGAGCTTTGGTTTATGATGCAGTTAAACTTGTTAGAGTTTGAATTAATTTTCTGGCTCAGTGATATCAATTGGTGTGGTTTCTATACAGTGAGAATAGGAAGGGATTGAACCACTACTGTGTTAGATACTCCCCATTTCTCTTCTGAAATAAGTGTCATACCATATACTTACATCAGAGGATATATGATACTTGGCCTGCTTTTTCTTGTATGATCTTTGCCTCTGCAATGTCTCATTGTTTCCATGAAGCTGACCATGGCAACAGAGAGGAGAAGAAATAAAAGAAATCAGTCCCATGGAATCGCTCAGTTCAAAAAGAGAAAAATGGTATTTTACACTAAGAATAGCTAATAAGTCAAAGCCGCTTTCACTCCACCCCTTTTACTTCACTGACCACTCCTAAGGCCATTTTGGATGCTTGTAGCCCCCTAATATATGTCTCTTTTCTCAATTTTTTAACCTGTCCAGTACTCCAAGAGTACAATCGCCTCATCTCTGATATTGACTTGCGAAGCTGATTTAAAAAGAAAGGAGGCATGTTCTTCTCCAGCAGGCATTTGCACTGCAGGAGTTTCATGCAAGATAAAGCACTAAGCCATTGGGACCAAAGAAATCCTCAGTGTCTCACAAGTCAGAGGCACAAAGTTCTATCATTCTATTAGTCATGTGAGGAGGTATTGATTTGGGATTTGTGAGTGCAGTTCACAAGTCTGGGATATAAGTGCATATGCTTAAATCTTCAAACAAGTTAAAAATTTATACTAATTTTCCTCTTTTATTTTTCTTTTTTAATATTTTTTTTTACTTGTGGCTTAAAATAAAACTCAGTTTCTTCCTTTTCTGAACTTTTTGACTTGAAGGATTTTAAAATTCACTATGTACTTGAAAACCATTTTAAGACTAAACAGGTGTGGATGCAGGAGAAAAAAAACTACCTGTTTTGTGTGCCATTTGAGATGTCAATAACAGTTTAATATCCGAGGTAGGATGAAAGCTGTGTGGGATTTCATACATTACTTAGGCCTCAATAATGAATTCATTTTAACATATATGATTCCAGAAATAGGTGAATAAGCTTACTTGAATCTTTTTTATCATACAGAAAAGAGGGTTCCCCTCACCCCAGTTAGTTTACTTATATAATTATGTTTGTCTGTCCTAAAATATGTCTGCTTCTTAAATAGCCAGTTACCCACCCTACAAGTAAGATTTAAAAATAAGTACTTTTAATAAATTGTTTAAAGATTAATGTGATTTTACTATACTTAACTTATTTTTTCATTTGGAAAATGTTTTTTGCTCTGTAACTAATATAATAATTTAACAATTGCCATTCAGCTTTCAAAATGCTCATTTTTTGACATGCATGGCTGTAGCTTAGAGGCAGTTGAGCCATGAAAACCATACATTTTCCTTACAGGGTTCATACAATTTTAGTCAAATTAACAGCAGTTAAAACCTTCACTTTGCCAAAGACAATGTAAGTTTCTGATCACAGAGCTGAGGACTGTATCTGTAAAACACTTTTAAGGGATTGTTTAAAATTGCCAGGCTCAGTGACGACAATAATGGTTTGAGTGGACTTAGTGATCTGTATATAATCTGTATAATTGATAGGTTTTTTCAGCTTTACTCCTTTGGATGTTAGCCAAAAAAAAACACCCAAGAAGGCTCTTGCTTACTATTACCTGAGCTGGGTGAAGATGGAAGTTAGACGATTTCTCATCTAATATTAGATTATTTTTTTTATCACTTTGGCTTTCTTAAAAAAGCTAACAGCATGTTAGAAAAAGGTGTAACCTGAGCATTAGCAACCGCTTTAGTGTTAAATCTCTTATTGAAGATGCAGAAATGCAAATTATCAATCAAGAGAAACTGGTTTATTGTGGACTGATGCTTTTTTCCATATTGATATTTGAGGAAGTACAGTTGTGAAATATATAGAGAAAGCTTTCATTTTCTTAATTTAGAAAGTGACAAGGGCCAGTTTACTTTTTTTTAAACCACAAATATCTGGAGGCTTAAGTTCATATTCCAATCTATTGATTATGTAATCCCACTGCCAAAAAAAAATGAGTGTAAAACAACAATGAGCCTGGGTCTGTGTTTAAGGCTAAGCATACATTGAAATGCTTTCCTGAACTAGAAATATCACCCTTTATTCAGTTTAAGTAGGAGGAACGTTTATTACAACAGCACAAAGTAAACACAGACTAGATAAAGAATACAGTGAGGCACTTGCAGTAAGGCTGTATAAGCATTGACTACCTATTAGGAAACACAGTGCTGTCTAAAGCAGAGGAAAACAAATAATCCTACATAATATCTTAAATATATAGCTTAAATATGATTATGATCACTGCCTATGTGTGATCAGGGGTTTATCACATATTTGATTCTAAAAACTCACATTTTGAATCAAAAAAGAAGTATTAACGTAACTGAATAAAACATGAAAAAATGATGTGTTTTACTAGTCTTTGCCTTCATGCAATCTAATACTTTTCATCTATACATTTCTGTGATAGCCATATGCCATATTTACCTTTTGCAATCTGACTGAGAATAAGGTACTGACATTTCCTGATTAATCTACGCCTTCAAAGATATGATTAAGAGTGGACAAACAAGAACATTCCAATTTTATAACAGCACAACAACTTCAAAACTGCATTTTTTTCTACATTTGTCCCCATTTCATCTTGTACTAAATACTAATTCTAGTCCTGTGCTGAGATATCTGAGATCAGCATTGTTTATTCCATGCTGAGCAAACACACATCAGGGTTTTAATGACTGAGTTGTAAAAAATGCTATAGATAACCCCTATTAATTTAAAACAAAATTGTTTTGCATTTCTCTAGGCACCTCACTGGGTTCATGGAATATCAAAGTGCAGTATCAAAACTCTGTTACAGCTGATTATTAAAGACCTTGAAGAAGAACAACTTCAGCTGATTGAGACATTAAGAAACAAACATACGGAGCTGAAAGGGACACTATGAGGTGAGTGAGGCAATCTCTGGGCTCTGACATAGGTGTGCCAAAAAATCCCTGGCTGTTTGCCTGGCATCTTCCTGTGCACCTTAGTGAAAAGCTTCCACATCTTCCCTAGTCTATCTTTTCTAGTTCCTGCAGATCTTTGTATCATACAGATTTCTTTTATTTTTTTTACTTATAACTAAGAGATTTATTTTCTTGCTACAAAGTTAATGACTGCTTCATACTTTACTTCCAGGGGATGTGGAAAAAAATCATTATTATTTTATCAATAGAAGGTAGAGGAAGGAAGAGTTCAATATATACATTTATGAAGAGATTGACACATATAACACCAGCTGACTTTAATTCCCTGACATTATACTTGAATTTAGCTATCAAATGAAATATGCTGAGGTGTCTGCAACAGTCTTTTTACTGTGTTCACAGTTAGTAACCCATGTAAAGATTAGCTGTTGAGGTAGGACATCAGCAAGTGTTCTTTCATTTAAAATATGAAAAAGAAAATATCTTTTTAAATTATTAATATTTTTATAGTTAATTTCATTGTTGGAATGTTCTAGATACCAAAAATTTAATTGAATTTTAAAAAGTGATTAAGCTAATTAATGGTGCTAAAATTCCCAAGGGTTAATAAATTTAATAAGAGGGAGAAAAATACTATTCTCTACCTAAACTCAATTTTTCAGAAATTGGGTACTCATCTATATTTGCCCTATTCTTCTGATCCTGGCCACTGTCAAAAACATAGACCTGTCTCTGTACACTTGTCCAATCAAGGATATGTGTTCTAATCTCCTTATGCACATTCTTATCCATAAAAGCAATATGTTTAAATATGGTTTCTGTACTGCACTAGATGACATTTCTTTCCAAGAGCAATGATTTTTTCATCTAAAAATAACTCATCTAATGAGATACTTATTTGTTTAAAGAGTGAGTACTTTATATAAATGCAAATTATATATACACACATATATATGGAGAGGGATATATATTGATACCGATATTGATAGATATATGAAACACTCTTTACAAACAAATTTTGTAATCAAATGAGTTAGAGTAGTTATAAAATATTCTCACTGAGTCATAAAAATAAGTAATGCTATCTATCCAAAATTATTTATCGACTATATATTTAATGATTCTATTTTTATTTTCTACAGTGAATAGCTTGGGATCAAATAGTAATTTTATGCAGCTTGCATTTTAGCTGACAGACACACACACACACAAAGAAAAACAAACCAAGAAAAAATTCTTCTTAAACATTGGAGGTATATATTGCCTATGCCTTTTATATATCTGTGAATTTATGAAAGGTATGAATATCCAAGTAGATCTTCCAGTCTTTTCTTGAATGTCAAGGAAAAGTCTAGATATTCATATCCATACCAGATCTGAGACTAATATTTCTCTTCATGATATTTCAGCTATAAGTGTATGGATATTCTCACTAAAAAAATATACAAAATTAATGTAACAGTTTGACCCAAAGGCAATTTAGAGAGAACTTCTGTAGAAGTATGTGCCAGCTATAAATTATTTCAAAGGCAATTTATAAAAATGACAGCAGAATACACATATGTAGATTATCCAGCTGTTAGTCTTTGCTGAAAAATAAGAAGTTAAAGTACATTTCTTAATCCAGAATTCTTAATTCAAATATTTAAAAAATAGTTTCTATACCAGATTATAAATTCAAGATAGCCACAGAAAATTGTTGCTACTGTTTTTCTGATAATTAAAGAATTCAAATTTTTTCTTTGAAAATTAAATGTCATTTTCATTTTGGTTTGTCTAGCTTTATGATAATCTCCTAGAGCTATGTCTTTTTTGCAAGTATTGAAGATCAGAAATCTGGATTAATTTTGGATCATATGCCATAACAGAACATGATCTTTCAGGGCTTTTATTTCCCTGAATCACAGTTTTCAAAGTTTGTCCAGAGTCCCGGATGAGCTACCTGCATGTTATCTGAATAAGAACACTTCCATTGCCTCAGTATGTGCCTTCTTATCTATTTTAGTTCATCATAGAAATGGTGTTGACTTTGAACTTACTGAGAACAAAACCAATTGTACAAGTCTTTACAGCTCTAAATTTACTTTTTAATTAGGATTAACTGAAATTACTTACACAGCCTGGAAGAGACAACAGAAGTTGCCAGCTAAACACAAGCCTGTAAAAATCAATACTCCCTTAAAATAGATTCTTCATAATCACAATCCTTAAAGTGATATTTCAAAGAAACCTTTTTCTTTTTTTTTTTTTTTTTCCAGGTTGACTTGCTTCATTTTTTTACATCATGCCTTACCTACAGTAAGAAGTGTTTCCATTGTCTCCATCCTTCAATCTAAATGGCAGTGTTAGAAGGAAATGATCTTAGAGGTTTTGTTTGAAGAACTTCAATAGAGGTAGACATCTGGGCTTTCTGTAAGGATCAGGGAGACTAACAATCTGAAGAGTATCATCATGCAATTCCTCCCATAATGAAAACCACAAAAGATGTTTAGTTCGACCTCAGCTGTGCATGTGTCTGAAGTGACCTATGTTGAACACACATTGTTTTACCTTCCACCCTTTGGAGAAGAGATGCTTCTTCCTAGTTATACAGAGCACAGGCATATTGCTATGTTTCCTCACTAGGTAATTTTTAAAAAAATACTTTTATTTAGAAATATTTTCAATAATTTTTAATAAATATTTATTCAGTTATTTTAAATGTCTTATATTTCCACACCCACTTTTGTGCTAGCTATTTTTAACTCACACATAAATAAAGAAGATAGTAGATTTACATATACATACATATATATATACACATATATATATATATATATATATATAGTTTGAGTGGGAAGGGAACTTTAAAGGTCATCTAGTCCAAGCTCCCTTAATAAGCAGGAACATCTTCAACTAGGTCAGATCACGCAGAGCCTCAACCAAACTGACCTTGAATGTTTCCAGGGATGTTTCCAGCTAGTGTTTCACCACCCTCATGGTAAAAAAATTCTTCCTTATATCTTCTCTAAAGTCTACCCTTTTTAGTTTAAAGCCATTACCCCTTGTACTATTTCAACAGGTCCTACTAAAAGGTTTGTCCCTCTCCATTTTTCCTGTAGGCCCCCTTTAAGTACTTGAAGGTCACAATAAGGTCTCCCCAGAGCTGAACAACCCCAGCTCTTTCAGCCTGTCCTCATAGGAGGAGCCTATGACCATTTTTCTGGCCCTTCTCTGAACCTGTTCCAACAGGTCTTTGTCTTTCCAGTGCTGAGGGCTCCAGAACTGCATGCAGTACTCCAGGTGGGGTCTTACAAGAGCAGAGTAGAGGGAAAGAATCAGCTCTTTGACCTGCTGGTCACAATTTTTTTTGATAAGGATAAGGTTGGCTTACTGGGCTATGAGTGCACATTGCCTGGACTCATGTCCAGCTTTTCCAACTTTTCATCCACCAGTGCCTCCAAGTACAGTCACTGTAGTTGATGTGTTATTTGCAATACTTTCATGAATTGTGTATACAATTCGATATGTTAGACTTTACAAATAACCTGTCACATATATATATGTATATATATATATATATAAAAATAAATATGACACAGTTATATATATATATATATATAAAAACAGAGTGGACAATATTACAGTGAAAGCAGAAAAGCTAAGCAATCCATTAAAAATATGCAACAGAGGAAGAATGTGTGAGAACTGTATAGAGAGTTAATCAAAGAATTGAAGCATTACAGTGAATCATATCCAGTAGAGTACAGAAGAGTACAGAAAAAGAAAAAGACATCCCAGAAGACCATCAAGGCAGCAATCAAAGCATGTGGTAACAGATATAGGAAGCAAACTAGTGCATTAGGAAAACCATAGGAAACCATATGATTAATGAGTTATTGCTATTAAGCTGCTAAAACCAACGAATACTAGAGCTGAAAATATATTTAAATGAATTATCAGGACTGATGAAAGCAACCATAGACCACATTATTGCATGGTTAAATTAATATGGTAAAAATAAATAACGCAAGAGGGACAAGATCTGAAACACTGGAATTAATCAGTGAAGTAAGAAGGAAAGTGGTAAACAAAATAGCGTAGGAAAAGTAGTGGCACTTTCTGGTGACTGTTAGGAATAAAACTATATATAGTGTTTTCTGCTTATGAACTAGTCATGTAAAAACAGAAACTTGTTTATTCAGAACAAAGCTTTAATTTCACTAGCTGTTTTCTGCTTTGTTTCATCTGTAAAGGTTTCTTCACAAGTTCCATACAGTCTTACCCAAACACATATGTTGTAAAAAATGACATCAATTACCTTTAATGTTAATATTTAAGAAGATAAATTGCATTCCTTATTCCTATTGTGAAGTAATCATATTCTCCTGCTTCTCAGGAAACTCAGGCAACTAAGCCCAGGAATTAATCAAGAAAAAGGATATAATATAGCTATAATAAGAAACTACACATGTGTTGAATATCATTAGCATATTAAATTTATCTTACCAGATGCTTTTCAGGGTCATGGTCCAGATTGTAGCATTGACTGCATCCAAAGTTTCTATTAAAATACTCGGATACCTATACGTACTTCCAAAGTACGTTTTTTAGTTGACGTATAACTTTTAATAATTGCAGTCGACAAAGCTCTGTAAGCCTTTCTGTTCCTTTGTGCTGGAAAATCTATAGACAAGTTAAAATTATATTGTATAAGCACCTGGAAGATAGTTTATTTATAGACAATACCACAATTATAGAGAAAGTGTTAGGACTCAGTACTGTCCTACATCCTTCTAAAGGATGTATCAGAAATTACTGAGCACTGATGCAAACAAGTGCCAGCAAATTTCATATCTAGTAGGGTGACAAAGCACCATGTAGGTTAGCTCTTAACCTGCAGCTGTATTATTTTGAGCAGTGATGTCAGCAGATCACACAAGTTAAACAACTTTGCAGTTGCTTGGGAGTTGTCTCATGAATGAGAGGTGCTTCTGATTTCTTTTTTTCCTAAAAGTTTTTCAGACTATTTTCTCAGTATCTCTGGTTATTATTTGCTTGATTCACTTTTTTTCAAGTGCAATGCTGCTTTTGGTATCTGCTATATTCTAAATCACTTAATTCAACCTCGATGTAATACTGCAAGCAAAAGAACAGAGCTTGTAGGGATAATTTTCCTTTTCTTGTTATTAAAATTATTGTTTGGACAGGAATGTAATGTGCCAGAAGCCAAGTTTTGGACTCTTAAGTATCTTCAACAAACTGGGAAAAGGAAAAGAAAACAGAAGTATGTAGGTATGTAGATTATGTTTACAAACGTTTTTTAATACTTTTCAGGGACAAGAATAACAATTTTCAGGAGAAACAAAAACCACAAGAATGGATTTAGATGGATCTTATGTAAAAACCTAGTGGGTGGATGCCAAGGAGAAAGATTACCTAATTTTATAGCTCTGCCCTATCAAGAGACTCTTTGTATAGGAAAAGCAGAAAAGAATCACGGACACTTGTGGTTAGCGGATAAGACTTGACTTTTCAATGTGTTGCACCAACAAAATTTTACTATCTTTCCTCAGTGAATTTAAACAAGAATGAACATAGCCTGTTGCTGTTACTGCACTTTGAATCTTCTGTGAATATGCTCAGTATAGAAAGAACATTTTATAAATTTAAGGAAAAAAATCCAGAGTGTGGGATTAAATGCTGTGACATGAGAAGAGATTATGACAATTTAATATACTGTGCTACTGGTTGAAGGAAGATTATAAGGAATAATACAACTACTTACAAAAACCTCAGAACTAAAACGTCAGAGTTAGAGGGGTTGTTATAGCTTTGTTTACTGTACTGTCTCTTCTACCATCAACATAGACTATTAATTCTCTGAGGAATATAAATTGAGTTCAATGAGGCCTACCCCATAGTGAATTTTCAGAAAAAATCTAGAAAATCAAGACACTCTACAGGAACATTTTAAATAATTTTAAAGAGGAAGGCTTTTAGTGCTTCAGTTTGTATCATTAGTATCTTTGGGGATTTAAAAAGTAACTCGAATAAAAAATTAAGTTAGGCCCCTCCAGGCAATAGTATGAGCAAAGCAAAAAGTAGTTATTATGTGAAATTCTCTTCCATCAAAGATATTTTTAGACCTAAGTGTGAGGGAATATCAGAGAGAGGATTATAATGATCATAAAAATAAAAATCAGGAAATTCTGATTTTTCTGTAGAAGTCTGTGCTAGCTGACCTCAAAGGCTTCCAAACTTACTTTCATCTAATATTTCAAGGGAGTCAAATTAGGGTATTCTGGAGAGTGAGTAGATCAGTTATTATGTGTACTACAAGATGTTGATGCTGCCTCCTGTCAGATATGCCAGAAGTGAAAGAAGCTACCTTTCATATCTTAATTATAGTTAGTGCAGATGAAGAATAAAGCTATTGATATATTAAATTACATATGGTTGAAGATTGTCTTTTTTCTTTAAATTTTACTGTGTGACAGAAAATTTTCCTGTAGGTGTTTTCACAACCTTAGGTGTTTCCATATCCTAAATACCCGTTACAGAACAAGAAAGCTGCTGCACAAGGGTACAGAAGATAAAAGTGAAAATACACCTAATTACAATTGTTTTCCATGTAGCAGCTATTTAATCTAAAAGATTTGCCTATTTTGCATTTTAAAGTGTTCTCAATGTCATAATTTCAGGCCACAGCCTTTAATTTTATTGAAATAAGTCAAGTTCTAAGATTTATGGGAGAAAACTTGTTTGAATAACAGCCAAACTACAGTAAGACCCAGTTTTCCAATCATACTAAACACTGACCCTTCTTGTGATTTAGTGCAAGTTTTCCATGGCATATGATGTATTGGTAGTTTCTAATATAATGCACAGCTGAGCTGTGGAAATCATTGTCTCTGGGTGCTGTGGCTGCTAAAAGCTTATACATTTCATAAGGAGATGATTGGAAAAATTCATGGAGTAGAAGTCTTATGTGGGTTATTAAATACTGACAAACCACTTCTGACAGAGGAAACTCCTAAACCACACATGATTGAAGGCTAACATAATACTCAGGAAAAGTAGTAGTACTGAGATTAAAAGTACCGAGAACTTATTTTTACACTTAACTCTAGACATTCATTTTGGTTATTGTATGTTAAAAGATTTCATGATGGGTACAGTGAGTATGACTGCTATCATGAGTGAAGAACTTTCATCAATAAAAGCTACTCCCTTTGCTGTTTGTGTATGCCTGCTCTTTGCTGGTAATTATCTGACTGTCTCTATGTATGATTCTGTTTTAGTCCTTAGATTATACCGTGGTGTCTGACAGCTCTTTTGTTAACATTGGGAGACTGATTTTATAGCATATGAACAAACAGAATCTCATGAAGGACCCATTTGCAGGGCAGGGAATTGAAATGCACTGAATATTTTCCTTCTGTGACAAAAATAATTCTGTGGATCAACTCTTGTTTTTATCTGTATAAAATTTTGGCATACATCCAAATGTTTCTGTCATGGGATATCATTCTGTACTGTAATGTTTTCTGTGTCCATAAGTATTGTAAAAACAGTGTTACATATATTTTTCTTTGTATTTTTGCAGGAAAATATTTGTCATTCATGAAAATCTTAGCTCCAGGAAATCTAGTCAGGTGCTGGTTAGATTAGGTAAAATAATGTAAGTGTTTGTTGAAAGTTAAAGAAGAAAAAATTGAAAGAAACAATGCTGAAAAATAATGTCCTGACAACAGTCCATGAACAGATTGCAAACCACACTGTAAATAGTGGTATAAGGAAAAGCAACTGCTTCATCATGTTTCTTCATCAGAATCAATCTGGCTGCCAACTGACTAGTGTTATCCCCTAGAAACACCACATTACACACATTTCTCTGGGAGAAACATATCTTCTTAATGACCTTCATGCAGTTATATGTCCATTAGTGATTCCCTTAGGGCTTTGTCAAGGTGCATACATTGCTTCAGCATTTGAAATTAAATAGAAAAATGACCCCTTTCTTTTTAATATTATTTCTTAATACTTAAGACATCTTTATGCAATTTTCAAACAGCTTCAGAATGTAATAAATTTCAAAGCAGACATTTTTTCTGTTGACTTTTCCTTAAAATTACATATCTACTCTTAAAACTGTTTGAAACTGTATAAGACCAAATTTGAAAAAAGATTCCTATGAATAGGTTCTTTAGCTGCAAACTAAAGCTCTCTAAAGATGGTACCACAATGGAAAGGCTCTTAGAGTGAAGCCTAGTTCTACTGCTCTTACACTGAGCAGCACCTCACTCTATGAGCATATCCATGTTTTCTTTACACCTTTGTATTTTCTCTTTTATACTTATTAAGATGACTAAACTCAGTCCATAATGAGAAATCATGTTCTCAGAGGAAGGGTTGTTGTAAGTTCTTTGCTAGAGATAATTTTAATTGACCTACAAAACCTGGAAAGGAATTAGAATATGTTTAGTAGGTTATGTTATATGTTTAAACATAACTCGCCTATATAAATTTATAATATCTAAATTACATAGAATCACAGAATCAGAGGATGAGGCAAGAGATGTAGTATAATATTGTATATTGTATATTGTACATTGTATATTGTAGTATAATAATGTATATATAATATTATATATAATATATACAATATAGTATATGTTTATTATATTATGTTATGTTATGTTATATTATATTATATTATATTATATTATATATAGTCGATCTTTAGGCCTAAGTATCATATGCTTTATGTATTTCACTATTAACAGACATTTGATTAGACTTTTCTGTAGGATTTTCTGAGGTTCCTGGAATCTCCTAAAAAAACCTACCAGCATTCCTATCAGTAAAAGTCTTTCCTCTTGTATGAATTTTTCTTCCATATATTAGTTTAAGTCAGTTTCTTCTTGTCCAAACTGTCAAGAACACAGGGCCTGAGAATATACTTTGAAAAACTTCTAATGTATATTTGAGAACTACTACTTCCCCTCTCCCTGCCTCATCTTACTGGACGTTGCACCCTCCCCGTTTTCTCTTTGAACTGAAAAAAATACAAAGCTTTCAGTTTTCCTCTGATTTCTGAGTGTTCTTTTGGAGTCTATTCTATTAATTTCAACCTTTATTGACACAGAAAGCCAAAATTAATCTGAGGTTAATGCAGTGCTTAATAATGGAGCAGGTTCACCTACAATAAAACACTCTGCTCATATAGCCCAATATAGAATTTCTGCATTTCAGAAAAATATACCATTTCAGTCTGTCATATTTTGGATGTGTATTTTATATATTTTGAGGAAAAATATATAATAATAAAACCATTAGGTAAAAAATATATGTAATTTTGTATGAAATTGTCTTTAGTGTTAAGTAGGATCCTTATAGTCTTATAGTTAAGTAGGATTTTTATAGTCTTGACCTGAAGAAATTAAATGATGTTTATCAGTCTTTTTGATGCACTCTCATATCAGCTGACTAACCATATTAACATCCTAGTATTTTAAATTTGTATGAACATTCTGAGACAAAGAATTAAACTGTCTTGTGCTAAGAGACTAATCTACCAAAATATCACACATATGTGTCATGGCACTTTAATGGCCTTTGGTGGATTTTAAGTACCAGTAGAATGAGATATTATTTGAGATGAAGCCACATTTGAACTTCAGTAAATGGAAAAGCAGTTCTACAGGTACTAGTATGCTGTTTGTACATCTCACTGTGAGAACATGGTTAGAAATGTATCATCTTTGCCCCTTTGAAATTTTAATGTCATCCTCTTTCATTTATGTCATTAAACATAAATGTTGTTGAAGGTTAAAGCCCTTTGTGATGTCTTATTTGAAAAATTGTTTTGCAACTGAGCATTTTATTTCATGGTAAGGTTAACAATGATAAACAATTACACTAAACAGGCTAAAATCTGACAGTTTTGGGTGAAAAAAATAAGGATCAAAGATGGTATCAAAGGATTTATAATTGAAATTCTGTCATCAGAATTTAACTATTCCTTTGCTCCTTCAGAGACTTCTGCCATATTTTGATACTAAATATGGAGAGGACTTAACAATCAGATCTGAAAGGGAATTTCTGATTTCAGTTTCTCAGAAGGGTTCTGTAAAAAAAAAAAAAGAATTAAGCAACAGAGAAAAGTGCAAAAAATACATGGAAAAAAATCTGTAAGTGCTATTTTATAAATGTTCCATGGCATGATTTTTATTTTTCATGTAGATTTTCCTCAGAATAGAATGATAATTAAAACTAAAGACTATTTACCAGTCATAAATCCAATGTAAAAGCTCTAGGTCATGGGAAGTAAGCTAAGAATAGTAATATGACTAAAGATTATAACTGTCATGTGAGGAAAATAAGCAGTTTAATTACTGCCAGGCAGTTTTATTACTGTAAGTTTTGTCTTTGGCTATAAATATATTTATGTATGATGATTTCAGCTATTGACTTTGAGGGAAAGAAGAGGAAGCTATCCGTTGTAATAAAACAAAATATTTATTGTTTTTCAATTATTCCATATCTGTGAAATACATCCTAAGCTTACCCAATCATAAATTAGTCTCTGTATTCCTTACCTAGAGACTCCAATCACTCTTATGGATTTTGTTTCTTCTCTTTCAGAGAACAGAACTAAATCCAGTGCCTCTGCCTGATAGTCCCCAAACTGTGATTTGTGTCACTTGGCATGAAAACACTAATGGAAAATCCTCATAATAATAAAATAAATAAAAATAATATCCTTTGTTCCAGTTTAAATTACCATTAGCCAACACCGATGCTCAATGTCTCAAAGAGAACCAAAAATCTTCTGGAAGCGGATAATTCATGTGTTTAAACACTCTACTGCTCATTGCATTTAACCAGCAATTTACAAAATACTTTAATTCCGTGGAAGCTGCTGTCAGCCCAAAACTTGCAAAGATAGGAAGCCTCTAGCAGTTTCCTATGCACTCTTGACATGATGGCCATGGGGAATGCAGTCTTTAGGAGAGAAGACCCTGCCATGAGACATTTAGTTTTTAACCTAGAAGTTTCAATTCAGCAGTTTTGGAGATTTATTTTTTTTTCAATTCTCTTACACAGAGCTTTAAAATATTCCCAATTTCCCCTCTTCTCTTTGCCCATGTAATCATTCACTTCCCTCAAACCAATGTAATTTGATGGAAAGACATTAATGCCATTTGAGGGCACAGCTAGATTTTAGCAGCATCAGTGAGCACCATGGCTGTCTCTATACCACTCTGAAAAAAGTACTCAAGATGGGTTATCAGCTCTTGACTCTGCTTGTTTCCTGCCTAAAGATATTTACTAGATACCTCTCATGATATGGTAGCTTATTATCTACCAGTGAGCTAGGTCCAGCCCCAGGACTGACATCCTGCCTTGGCCTTAGTCTGTCCTCATTCTCAGAGAGGTACTCAGTTCCCAAGGTTGGTGCCCTTTGGCTGCTGTGGAGCTGGCTGGGTCAGTAGGATGGGTCCTGACTGCCAGAACCTGCCCTGACATCCCCAGGGAGCCCTTAATGCTCCTGGTCACAGGCAGCTTCTGGCTTATCCTGCAGCCTGACATATTTTATGCTGTTTCATAAAATAAAAATTCAGCCAAGATTCTGTCTTGACCAACTGCCTGTATCTGAGGTCAAAGATTAAAGATGTCTTGAAGACTCACAGAGGGAAATGGGCAGCCTGCTGAAGTCAGCCTGCATATATACGATATACAAAGGGTGCATCCAAGACGTAGGTGTAGACAGGAATACCAATGAGAGCCATGAAGGCTGCTCTGACTGTAATTCCACTCTTCAAATACACAGGCATCTCTCCTCACTATTTTCATATTGCAAATGCATAAGGATCTTCAGAGTAAATCTGTTTGCCTTTCAAATATTTATTCCATTACTTACTTGAAAAAAATATGTTTTTTTTCAAAAAAGATATTTGTTAGCTCCAAATTTCCATGGGGTCTAAAAACTTAAATCAGTGAGAAATAAATATTGTGTTGCCTAAAGAACTAGTCAATGTTTACATGTTAAAAAAAAAAGATGAATAACTGCTAAGTCCTCCACTTTTTTTTCACTCTCTGACAGTATCTGTCTTTGTCAGTGTTTTTAAAGGGATCATATATTTTATGTTGGTTTTTTTTTATTTTTGAAACTTTACTGCTTTGTGGAAATACTTTTAAAATGGCATTTTCAGCTTTAACTTTTTGGCATAAGTATGATCAGCTTTCTAAAGACAATTTCCAAGAATTTCACAATTAGCTCCAAATTCTAAAACCATTTATGCAAGATTTCAAAATTCCAGAGATTAAATTCCAAAAACATTTGCTTTGTAGAGTGGGATGCAGTACTGGTCTCCAATATGTCAGAAAAATAGTCACAAATTCAAATAATATTTTGATAAGTTTCCGTGATAAAATGCTGCATGCATCTTTTTTTATTAACATAATTTTTCATCCTGTCTCACAATGAGTAAGTGATCAGTGCTAATGTAAATATCATTATCGAATGATACAGATTTTTTGTTCAGTTAACATCATGGGTATTTCAATATGGAGTCACAAAATGTAATTCAGTGTATAAGTGTTTTATTTGTTTCCTTCTTCCTAAATAGCTTTTCTTCTTCACTGGTAACAAAAAGCAAAATCATATATATATTTTCAGATAATTTAGCAATTGCCTGTTATAAATCATGGAAATAACTCTATTTTTTTCTAGTCAGTTTGAAAAGAATAATTCCAATCTGAGGGAGAAAGAAAACGGTGCTTCTCTCATCCTCCGTAGTCCATATGGACTCCACATAATCCGTATGGACTGTCATCCTCCAGAGTCCATAGTGGACTCTGATGTTTATTGAAAACTAAAAAGAGGCATCACTGATAAAATCTTATCTTTAATTTAGGGATGAACTTTCTTCACCATTTCAGTGAAAGTCATGCAAAACATGATTGCTCTGTACAACATTTCACTTCGGGCATCAAATACATTTATTCTGTGTCTCCGGTCTCAACTTCAACTGATACTAATAGATGGAAAACAGTGTCTTCAATTCACCTAAACCAAATATCAGTTTTTCCTGTACTTGTTACAGATATATTCCTTTCTGTATTTCATTCTGAAAATCCTCTACATTTTCCTGTACGTAGGCCAAAATCAGATTATGATTAAGCTCACTGTCTTGAAGAGACTTACCTGGCAATTCTTACCTGTGCAAACTTCTCAGTGAATAAAGACTTGGCTTTTAATGATTTGTATGTACTTTTGCTGTTTTTCCTACACACCGTCTGAGTCTTGCTCAAGCAATTCAAATAATGTTTATTCTTAGACACAATAGAAACTTTACACCCAGCTATCCTACATTTTCTTTATGTGCTTCAGACTCTTCAAGCACTCTATGATACACTCCTCTTGATTACAGCCTACATCAGTTCATGATTGACACAAAGGATCATTTATTTTGAACATCTTGCAAGCAGCAAAAAATGTGCTATGCTTCAGTCTAATATGTTCTATTTCACATTTACCATGCTAAAGGGATGACCTTTCGGTTAGCGCTTGTCATTTGATTTCCAAGTTGGAAAAAAGAGATCCTAACAGAATCAGGCAGATTTTGTATTTTCTATTTAATGTCTTTTAATTGTAGCTGAATTCCCCAGATAATTTGTACCACTAATAAATATAAAATATTTTTAGATCTCTACTGCACTGTGACTGAAGAAGGCCTGTAACACAGCTCATATGAAAACTTTGTCTGTAGACGGCTAACAATCAAATGAAATCTTTGTAGCAAATCTGCATGGGACTTTTTAAAATTGTGATCATCCTCAACAGTTCTAGATAAGCACTGTACCTCCAGTGCCTACATAATTTTTTTGATTTTTTTTTTTTAATCTGATCAAGGCGATCTTAAAGCTCTACAGTTGAACAAACCAGGATGCAACTGCTCTAATTAACCTTTCCTAGCCCCAAAAACATTCTGCTGAGTTTGTTCCAGTGCCCTTCTATCTAATGTCCCAGAATATTTTGATGCCAAAGCTGTCACTTTAGATTCAGATCTTTATCTGGTCCCCTCTGAGAAAAATTTAGCAGATTTTTCTCACCCTTGAGCACTAGTTTCTTTACATATACACTATTCCTACAGTTGAATGCAGGAACTTTGTGTTTAGATACCAAAATCCTTATTGTACCCAAAGCAAAAAACCCTAAACCTTTGGCTTTTATTTTTAAAATTGTTTTTCAAGGCATTGAAGGAAAAAAACCCCACCCTCTTTTGCAGTTCTTGGCAATCAACATTTCTTTGAAGTTTTTGCTTTATTGTCTGACATTGCAAAGTTTTCTCTGTAAAATTGACAGCAGATTAAATCACAGATTAGACAGCTGCTTTCTTTGAAGTTTGCATGAGTGGCTGATTTACCCAGGAATGTCTAACAGGTAAGAGACTGATAGGTCAATGCTTATATCATGCATCACCTAAACAGCTTCTGTAGTGACCAACTATTTACTGAGTAAAGACCTGGCAAATCATACCAGACTGACTGGAATGAATCACAAAAGTCTGCTTACAAAATAACAATATATGTACTGCTATCACTGTCCTACAGACTTGCCTGAAGTTAAAAATTATAGTGGTGTACTCATGTGAAAGAGACATCAAAGAGTTCACAGGCACTGTGATATCATCCCCCTCTACCTTAGTATGCTTAGTATTCAGTCTGAAACCTTGACTATACACTTCGTAAAATGTACAGCTAAAAAGAGAAGCAATATGGGAGAAAGAGGTCTTTTCTTTGCAGAGAATTTTTGGTTTCCACAAAACATACCAGTTCTGGAAAGAATTGCAGGTTTAGCTGTGGAAGAGCTTTAGACTTGCAAAGGAATTGTGTATTTAGTTTGTTTCAGCAAATCTTGAACTGTTCTGTAATAGATGCAGCAGAAAATATAACAGTATAATGGCCCTTTTTCTAACTTTGTATCTGCAATTTGATTATATCAGTTCTGAGTCTTAAAACAATGCTTTTAATTGACTGTATTATATTGCTTTTGGTCCATGCTATGTTTTAATCCCTGTGGTAGAGTAATAAAAAACAAATATCAAATTTTAAATACAAGACAAATACTGTAGCAATTAATTTGACAAAAAGTGTTACTGACAGTGATATGGCATTTTTATTCTCGAAATTCCCAGAGCAGACCAGAACTCGACTTAGAAAGAAATTATGAAAGCATTCTGGTCTGAACCTAAGAAGCTTTAAAAAAGTACAAAAAATTTTCATTAAAAACCTGCCAGTTTCAAAAAGAGCTGCAAGAAAAATTAGTGGGTTGTCAGACAGCAACTCTATGTAAATGTACATAAATAAGCAAATAAATAAATAAATAAATAAATAATGTCTGTACATCTCAAGTTTCAGAAATGAAAAATTAATATTTTTCTAAATCTACATCAGATGTAGGAACATCTTTGGAACATCACAGTTATGCAGCATTTGATTCTTTATAAAAAATACATCTATGAATGATTGAGATGTACAATTCATTGGAAAATACAGCATATACAATGATTATTTCAGCCCGCAGTGGCGAACCAAGGTTAACTCAGATGGAGGTGTGCCACTGATGAATTACCACAGCCATACTGTACATTTTGGTCTTCAGAAGCAATTCAAGTATGCTTGAACTGAGGTATCTCAGAAGATCACAGCACATGAAGGAACTACACAACACATTCACCTATTGCATGATTTATCCTGTTTTCAGGCTCTCTATTCATCAGTGTGCCAATAACATTAATAAAAGGTAGTGGGTGGATGCTAATGATCTTTGGAGTTCTAATAGGAGTGAAAGAGATTCTAAGAAGTAGGAAGGTAATTATGAGAGAGTCTAAGCAGTCTTGCTTCTGTGCTGGAGGAGACAAATTTTTATCCCATGCTAGGAATTGGGTTTTTAACTAATATGGGTACTGCAGGTCATCCCATTGTTATTGTTTCTTTATAGCTGAGAGTAGCTGTGTGTTTTATCATTAAATATAATGCTACAATCCATATCTTGCTGTGTTAACAATTTTTTTTTTCAGACACATAAATATATTATCTACAGTGTTGTCTTAGGGACAATACCTTTTCAGCATCTTCATTGTGATTCCTTTCTATCTGAGAAAAAAAGATAAAAGTCTATATTTTCTAAAAAAAACCCACTGTCAACAATTTTTTTTCTCACACAGACAATCAACTAAAGCAGAATTCAAACAGAATAGCAAAAAAGTCTAACATTCCTACTGAAGTAGAACTCATTAGGGGTTGAATTCATACTAAGACATAAATTAAATATCCACATACATATCAAAAGATATAAATAATTAGTTGGTATTTAAAGGGTGTTTAAAGATGTTGGACATGAATATTTCAAATGATTTCTGATGAGATTTGCAGGTGGTATTTTAAAGTATTTTAAAGCCATAAGTATGCATCTTGCCTACAAAAGAAGGCTTGTAATAATAAAACATGGAACCACATAGGTAACAATGAAAAAAAACAAAATCTTGAACAGCTGTTCCTAGATGAGCATCACCAAAAGAGTCAGGGGTCTTGAGAAAAAAATCATATTTTGATTATATCATTGAATATCAAGTGCACATAAGAGAAACTGAATAATTACGGGTTTTTTCTAACTTCTGACTGGCTTTTCAATTCCAGTAAGACAAACTTATCCAAGATAAGTTTTAAGGTGCACTGTTGTGACATCATTCTCACATCAAATACCTTGGTATTATTGCTAGTTTATAGAACCATCAATGTTTAATTTCTCATTGTATGTTGAACTAATGAATATTAAATTTGAGGAATATTTTTTGGTCATCATAAGATTTTAAAAATCTGTTCTGCTGTATTTACCACCATTTTCTGCTTGCTTTCCTTGGACAGTCAGCAGACCGATCTTAGTTGTAAAATTATTTGAAAAAGAAATTAATTTTAAAAGATCATAGAACTTCATTTTACTGTGTTCTTCAGTCAGGATATTGAATCTTAGATCAGACATAATGTTCAACAAGTCAGGGATCTAAAATAACATAATTGCAGCCAACTAAGCCACAGAATGTTTTGTGATAGGACAAGGGGCAATGGTTTAAAATTAAAATATGATGCATTTAGAATAGATGTATGGAAGAAGACATTTTTAGCCATGAAAGTGGTGAAACACTGAAACAGGTTGACCAGAGAGGTGATAGATGCCCCATCCCTAGAAACATTCCAAGTCAGTTTGGATAGGACTCTCAGTGACTGATCAGGTTGAAGATGTCCCTGCTCATTGCAGCAGGGTTTGAACTAGATCACCTTTAAAGGTCCTTCCAACCCAAACTAGTCTATGATTCTATGATTTTAATATGACTTATACTTGAAATAATTAGCTACTGAGTCAAATATATTTGTGAAGACAGCAAAAATGTCTGAATAAAAACATATGTTTGAGAGACTCAGTGCATTTACTAATATATGAAAAAAAAGAAGCATGAACAATTTTCAGTCCGTCTATTGAGGTCTGTTTATGCAAGGTTATAGTAAGCACAACATTTATGGTAGAAAAATAAAACAAATTGGTGTTTTTCAAATACTTGAAATTAATTTTATTTGCCATGTTTACATGTCTGAATTTCAAATATCTTTTAAATACTGTTGTGATTTTCTTTAAGTAACAGTCTAATATTATAACTATGGCAAAGTTAAGAGAACTTCTGACAGAAAAGACTTTTAAAGTTTCTCAAGATTTTTTTTTAAAAATCTATCTGTTACAGTTTCCCTGTACATGGGGAAACATGTTTTTCAGCATCCTGGAAAAAATGTGTGAATTGTGAGGAATCAAAATCTGCACTACTCTATTCAAGCTGTGTATTGCAGGGATAATTTGACTAAAAGGAAAGATACTTAAAATCACAGTTAACTTTTTTCGTTCCTTTTTTTTTGCCCCACAAAGACATTATCATTTTTTACATATTTATTTATTCATTGCTTATGTACACACAGATACTGTCAGACAGAGGAATGACTTCTATAACACATGCCTGTATATGTTTTTAAATTGAACTGTCCCTCTCATAAGGAAGTCAGTAATAGCAAAGGAGTTAACTGATAATTAACAATATTTTGATAATCTATCTTTTGTTTATCCATTCTTGGAAATTCTGTATCTGCTAACAGTCAGGCAAACATATTTAGAAAATCTTCATGTGTGCAACTACTTATATCAGTAGTACAGTTCTAGCTCTTATACCTCAGGCTACAGATGTCCCTTAGAAGTTTACAGCCATATGTCAACATGAATTTAGTGTGTATTAACGATAAACCTCCCTCCTGTCATTCAAAGCTCTATCTTTCTATAGAGATTTAAAGAATACGGTGTTCAGAATGAAATAAGGATAGCTTTACCATAAACCTCTCCAGACAGTTTGTCTTCAACCAGCAAAACAGAAAATGACCATCAGTATCAGCAATATCCAGTGCTTCAATGGTGAGCTGAGGCAATCACCTTAATAATAATAAATCCAAGGTTTTTCCTTGGATTTTTGTTTTACTTATGACATTTTGCCTAATCCTTCCTCATCTAATACATTATTCAAGTACTAGTAAAGAAGAAGAAAAAAAATTTCTTTTTGAAAATAATTCCAATTTCTTTTTTAGTATATAACTTTCCTTGCAAACCTTTATCTATTTCAATATACTTCCATAACTTCAGTGTCTTGTCCTGTCTTTGAGTTTCTCGCACTGCAGTTTCTACAGATGAATAAATGTATTGTGAGCTGTAAGTAGAAGTATAATATACTCATACAAATATAAAATATGTAAATTACATTAATATATATAATTTCCATTTACATTTGTGTATACTGTATATATATATATGTGTTGCATTTTGAACAACATATTCATACATGGGAATTATATAAATACAGAACTGAAGGAAATTCCATCAAGTCTTGGAGATCTGTCCTATATGTCTTGTTCTCTTTTACCTGAGTAGGCAGAAGTAGACATAATATATTTTCTTATTTACTTGATTCAGTTTTGTATCAGTAGTTTTGTAGTCTTACAAATAGGTGGCAGTAATGAATTCTGTATTTGCCGTAATTTCTATGTTCCCAACTAAGAAAGTGCAAGTCCATTGTGTCCTCTGACACACTGCTTATTGACCTTTACTACCAATAATAACTTTCAATGAAGTTATGAGGGCTGAAATAGAGAGCATTCTGTTTACCACTTCCAAGACATAACTAACTTCTAATGAATGTATCAGGAGTTACTCACTCATGAGTGTAGGAGAAGAGTGCCTACGTGCTGCATTAAAATAAAAAAAAACATATTGCTTTTTAAGATAAACCATGTCTAGGGTGACATAATGTATTGACAGTTCTTATGAAAGATCTGATTTAACTAGTTGGACCTGAAATATTACCTAACAGACTAGAAATGTCAAATAGAAATCACCTTGAAATGTGAATTAGAGTCACATTCCCTATTGGTTTACATTAGGGTAACCTTGTGAGTGTCAACATATTTAGGAGTGTTTTTCAACTTCAGCGAGCACAGGCTTTGGTTCACTAGTGTTTTCCAAAAAAGATGGTTTCACAGATATTGTTAAGTCCCTAGGCAGAATTAATGACTTTATCACAAACTCTTTGTGCTTCCAGGGAGGCAATCTGACTTCTCTCCACATATTGTATATGCATATCTGTATGTAGGTGGGTATGTGCATACATGCACAACACATATATATGCACATGTAGATTTGAAATGACATTATATATACAGAAATTTTGTTTTATTTAATTCATGGATTCATGGATTTGACAGAGTTGGAAGGGATATTTAGAGATCATCTGGAGCAACTCCTCTGCTAAAGCAGGAATACCTAGAGAACATTACTCAGGACTGCATCCAGGCAGGTCTTGAAGATCTCCAGAGAAGGGGACTCCACGACCACCCTGGGCAGCCTGTTCCAGTGCTCTGTCACACTCACTATAAAGAAATTTTACCTCATATTTGAATGGAACTTTATATGTTCCAGCTTATGCCCCTCGTCCTATCGCTGGAAACCACTGAAGAGAGTTTGACTCCATCATCCTTCAACCCACTCTTAGGAACTTGTAAACACAGATGAGGTCTCCGCTCAGTCTTCTTGAGGCTAAAAAGCCCCAGCTCTTTGAACCTTTCCTCGAAAGAGAGGTGTTCTAATCCCTTTATCATCTTGGTTGCCCTACATTAGACTCTTTCCAGTGGTTCCTTGTCCTTCTTAAACTGGACACAGTATTCTAGTTGTGGCCTTACCAGTGCAGAGTAGAAGAATGACCTCCCTTGACCTGCTGCCACATTTCTCCCTATGCAGCCCAGGATTCCATTGGCCCTCTTGGCAACAAAGGCACATTGTTGTCTCATGGAGAGCCTGCCATCCACCAGGACCCCCAGATCCTTTTCCTCAGTAGTATTTCCCAGAAGATCCACCTCTAACCTATATTGCTGCCTGTGGTTCTTCCTCCCCAGGTGCAGGACCTTACATTTGCCCTT